>VYZP01006262.1:0-16439 GCA_013400635.1 Hypocryptadius cinnamomeus
TGTGAGCTATATGACTGCAACATCTTGTCAAGACAAACCTCGACAAAATGCATCACCCCCAGCTGAAAAGGAATAATAGTTGTGTACAATACTGTGGTACTGTCCACAATTGTACTTCAAACAGTTCTGTGCCATGTGACTGCTCATTAGTGCGTGCAGGAGGATGTATCAGCCAGTGTGTGGCCTGCCAAGATGTATTTGAAGGACCTGTGCAGCCTTCAATGAGGACAACCTACAGAACAAAAATTACAGAAATGCTGTCCTGACAGTAGGCTTCTGAAAGCAGCATCTCTCTATCCACCTGGGCTGATGCATTGTGTTAGGGTTTGTCTTGACATGATGCTGCACTCACACAGCAAGGCATGAGAGGGATGTCATATAGCTCAGTTGTTAATGAAGCAGCTTCTCATTGAATGCTACAACTCATCAAGTGTCGTCTCTGACAGGGCATGAAAGAAGGGGCTTTATTTGAGAAAGAAGTGGTGCCAATGAGAAATGAAAAAGAAAGAAGCAGTTGAGTAAAATGCACATTCCTCAGTGTTGCCTGTTTTGCTGTACCAATGCATTGCAGGTAGTTAGGTGACTCATTTAAAACAGAGCCCCCCTCCTCAGATGGTTTGGTAGGTGGGTGATTGCTCCCAGGCTTGTAGGTGAATGAATTTCTCATCAGCCGTTTGGCATCCCAGGCAGTGATGTACATCTTCTGACAACAAAATCAATTGCATTGCTAAGTTTCACAATTTGATTACTTTATAAAAAGTCTCTAGAGCAGCTCTCTGTGTGATTATATAGACTTCTGAACTGCAGGCTTAGTCTCACATGCTTCACAGGTCTAAACAATTTGTAGTAATTATTTTGATTAGACACGTACTGAAACGCGACTGCAATAACGAACAAGGCGAGGTGCAAATTATAGATGAGAATATGTATAAAAGCCTTAAAGATAAATATAATAAGGCTAAATGCAGCTCTGGAATTACTGCATGAACTTCCTGAGGTTTATGTTACGTTATATTTTGGAGTTCAAATCCCTTGTCAGCTTGGATGTCTTTGCAACAAGAGTAGTTTTGCAGATGAGATCTTCCATTTCCCTCATTTTTGATCTGTTTTGAGTGATTAAGTATTAAAAATAATGTACATACATAAGAAATGGTAAATTGGGTTACTGTTAGTGATGAGCCTCTTAGAGCAAAAAAGCTGCAGACATTTAAACTCACTAAAGAAAATATTGACTATATCGCAGGCAAGTAATCCAGCCATCTGGATCTATTAGACTGTTTAATATCGTGCTCAATATTGAAGTACGGTTAAAATAACAGAAAGTAGCCAAATTAACTGCAGAGCTTTGTGTTAGTATGAACATATTTTTGGCCTGTAGGTCAGGCCCTGTGTAAAACCATCACTTGCAATTAATAACAAGATTTTTGAATGTCATTTTTGGAGATACTCAAAACTTACCTGAGTAAGATCCTAAGCAACCTGAGGTAATTGGACCTGTTTTGAGCAGGGGAGTGGGTTAGAGAGCTCCAAACTTCCCTTCCAAACTAAACTTATCATTCTAGGGTTAACTGATAAGACTTCTTGTGTGACGAGAAGAATGAAAAGCAATTGCCTGCAAGAAAATAAGTTCATTTTAAATAAGTAGGAAAAGACAAAAACAGTTGAATTAATAGTTTGAATATAGTGTGTTTGGGATTTTTTACTTCTTTCTTAGAGTCCCTATATTATCTGTTCTCTCACTTGAGATGTACAGATCTCCCTTTAATGAAAAAATTCACAAACTGATTTTAAATAGTGTCTAACTCCTGTACGGAAAAGTGTTAGCAGAAATGGCAGGAATTAGGGGGAGGAGACCATTTTTTTGAAGGCCCACTTTGTTTGAGAAATGGGGTTTAATGACTACTTTTTGTCCAATTCTATTTATTTCCCAGCAAAGATATGAAATTCACAATACCAGAAAATGTGAGCCTTGAAAGTAGGATGAGAAGTGAGACTATGCAGTGTGGGCTTTCCACTGAATTGAGGGTGGAACAGATTTTCAGAAACCAGTGGGGGAGCATTAGTTCCTATTTTAGGTGACAACAGTGTTGGATAATTAAGGTCCTATTTTCTCAGCACTGTGGGAGAGTGTGGATATTACAATGCCTGCACATTTTCTGTATCCTTTGCTTGAAGGTTGCACTCAACCTTTATTTTATGTGTAAGAGAATGAGCCTAGTTTGAATTTATGACAAGTTCTTTCTCCATAATAGTCTGGCATGAGGCATAATTTTTGCCTTCTCTGCATAAAATTCTGTGCATAGCTTCTATTTTACTTTTTCTTTGCACTGCTTTGTAAGGAGAGCAACCACTGTTCTTTGTATAGAGGAAAGTTCAAATACCTTTCATTTTTAAAGGTGACATCAGTGGCAGTGCTAAGTGATTTGAGAGTAAATTAGAGTGATGCAGATTGACTGTCACAGCAGAGATTTGTGAACTGTTTCTTAAAATTCTTTCTTTGAAATTTTCCTGGGGTGTGGGGTGCATTAATTTTATTTTTGTTAATTTTGTTTCTTATTCATTTTTAAATTTTAGGTCACACTTCAGGGCCAAACATGTTCATCCTGTGCTGATAAAGAATTTGCCTGTTGTTCATTGTTAGACAATGACAACTGTGTTTTCACTGAGTATCTTTTTCACTGAGGATGCATTTACCTCCCTTAAGAACGAGCTTAGTCTTGGAGTATGGTCTGCATGGAAGCTCTGTAGCTACAAAAATGGCACTTCAGTCCTTCTATATATAATTTTACAGTAGCCCTTTACCATGTGGCACATTGCTTTTGGCACTGAGATGTATTACAATTAGTTTTGGTGACAAAAAAACCAAAATTTATTTTCAAGTGGCAACATGAACATTGTCAGGATGGATCCAGGAAGAGATCCATTGGGTTTGGAGCAGCAGCCTGTAGGAGTGCATCATTGTGTAAAAGTCAAGGAAAGAAATACAGAAAAGGTGTGTGATCTGGTTAAAAAAAATTGGCAAAAAGATAGATAAAAATTATTAGATCTAATCAGATTAGCATTTACAAATGTTTTTCCATCCTGTTGGTGTTTTTTCAGATAGCCCAACTCCTAAAATATCCCAGCTCTATATGACTCTTAATTTGACAACTTCAGGCTCTGTAGTGGCACATTTACCCTAAAATCTCATGGCAGAAATGGGAACATTAAGACAGTAGATGCTAAATGGAGGAATATAAAACAAATACAATTTTTTTATTTCCTTTCTTCCAGTTAGGAGGTCTGTTCACTTTTCTTCTATTTCACCACAGTTGTGTCAGGCAAGGAAGGAGTTAAGAAGCTTGGCAGGGTTTGGAATGAACTGGGCCCTACACCATTATGTGCCTGTAAAGCATGTTGTACATCCACTAACAAGCCTGCCATTCATTTTTTCAATAAATCCTCCACAGAGGTATTAGGGTCTGTGAACTGACAATTGATTTGCTGCCTGGAAAATTATTCTTTATTGATTTATATTACACAGCAGCAACCACAAATCTATAGCAGCCTTAATCAGAGAGAAAATGCTAAAGTTAGTGTCATTCTTACTTAGTCAGGCAATTACAAGTAGGAGAATTGGTTTAGTACCTCTAGGTGACATCTACATATTATTCAATTATGAATCTCAGTAATCCATGAATTACAATACATAAAAGTGTGTGAGATCTGGTTAATTAATTTTTTGTAATATGAACAGTGCCCTTTGTGCAAGAAGGTGTTTTAAATGTCAACCTAGCATTTAAAGTGAAATTTGGCACCAGAAAATAAGTATGATTTTTAATGAAGATCCTTGAGATCTTTACTGTGCCTGGAATTTTTCTCGTATTTTGTGTGAAGCGGACAAAATGAATCTGAGATATTTACAGAGTTTGTATATGTGATATTTTTTAAATTAGTAGATACTAAATTTTTTTGATTCTCAAAAATTATTTTGATCTCAAAATGAATTGTGTGTGGCAGGATGGAGCCATCCACACAGGAACTGTGGTTCTGGGCTGGATATTCTTGAACTGTCTTGACAACAGACTGAAATCAAACAGCAAAGGCCAGAGCTCATTCTGGACTGAGTTTTCCAGCCTTACTTTCCATTAACTCTGTAATCTGTCTCAGGTCCAGCTGTGTAGACATGACTGTCATTGCAAGCCCTTCAGTTCTGTGGGTTGGAAATTGGGGATTGCTGGACAGACACACGTGCCGAAAGGATTTGCAGAGGATGGGGCTGGTACTGAGGAACTGGAAAATAAGAACTGGATGGAAAAACCTCTTGGTGATGGGGTTGGGATCTCTAGAGTTTGACTGCAAATCTTTGGGAGCACATCTGAGATGTGGAATTTAGCCCTTTCATTTTTCTCAGAAAAGTATGTAAAAATAAATGTACCTCAATCGGTAAAATAGAGATGGATCTCTGTGGGTTTTGAGATGGGTTATTCAAAGAGCATTTTCCTTCTCAGGGAAGAAAGTCTGGGGATTAGAAAGGGAAAACAGACTGTGTTGTATTATGTATGGCTACAGTCTTTAACGTTATTTCTCTTGTAAGACTAGAATGAAACTTTCTCTCCATGGATTTTGTATTTGTTTAGTAAGTAAAGGATATTTTTCTGCTTTGCAAGCAGTGGTATCTGGTATGGCCCACAGTTTTCTGTGGACCTGGTCCTGATCGACATGGCATCTTAATTGAAATAGTTTAGAAAAAAAATAAAATACTGGTTTAAGGGAGAGAATTTGCTGTCTCTGTGGCTCATTATAGTGAGGTGTTTTTCCAGGCAGTGTGAAAGTGTAGCTTCTTCTGGATCTATTTCCATTAAGTATCTAAGACCCTTATAAGTTTGTCTGCTGTGTTACTGACTGACATAATTGAGAATCTTGAAAAAATTCCAGAGCCCAGTTATTTCATCCTGCTGGTCACTGTTAAGTCCCTGATCCAGAAAGCAGAAATGCTGAAATATGAGCCAGGTGTGTTCTGTGTCAGGCTTTGTCAGTAGCAAGGCAGGAGAAGCACAAAGCAATTGAGAGCCCAAGTCTCCTGCACAGCCTGTGCTGCTCTGTTGCGCTGCAGCTGCAAAACACCTGCTGCTGCTGCTTGGCAGCTCCAAGGGATGGCTAATTGCCAATAGCCGTGTCCAGACCTCCTTTTATAACACAACATGCCACCAATGGTTTGTTCATTCTGTTACTTTCTGCCAACAAACATACTGGCTTTTTAAAACCAGACATTTTGAAGGAGGAGTGGTGATTGTTTCTGTAGACAAACAGGTTAATGAAGATGTTACTAAAATGCCTTTTCATCGATGAAAACTTGGAAATCAATTGCAAGAGCCATGCCCTATCCCAGTGTGGTTTTGTTATGTTTGACCAGGGTGTTTGATAAGCATTAGTTCTTGCTGAGAGCACAGAGAAAATTTTATTTCAGGCATTGCTTTCCCATGTTTGGAAAAAGAAAGAACCAGGAGGGCACTTAGACCTGTGAGTCTGATCCCTGTGTCCAGGGCTTGGTTGGCTCTCTGCAGCAGGCCCTTGGTTGGCAGCCTACTAGCAAGTAACGTTAACAAAGAAATACCCAAATACCTTTGGAATGTCCTAAGGCTTCAGGAATTTGCCACGTTTGAAATATTTACTCAGTGTGTTCATTGTATCTTTTTTCTGTATTTTTGTGAAGTTCAGGGAGCTCTCAAGCATTCTACTAGAGTACAGTGTAGGGAAAAAAAACACTTCTAGCTGAAAAAGGAGTTGCTGTGAGTCGTGTTCATCCCACCACTGGCAGCATCTCTGCATGGAAGTGTTGTAAGAAACAGAGGCTGCTGAATAGCCATTTATAGTTAATCTCTATTGCAAGAGATGCAGGTGATTTCAAAGTCAAGGTAAGGACAGGAATAACACATACATGCTCTGATTTATGGCAGGGGTGTAATAGAAGTGCTCTAAGGAAATGCAAGAGAGCTGGTTTGTCTAGAGCACTGGAGTAGTGAATGCTCATCTCTGTTGGACTTCAGGGGGACAAATTTAGGTACTCATGGTCCAGCTCTTGTACATGGTTCAGAGCCTGAAAGGTCAGCAGGGCTGTGTTGGCACACAGACGCAGCAGCACCAAACCCCTTTTTTCTGCCTCCAATGCCCACCTTCCTACCCTAGCCTGTCATCCCACCCAGCCCAGGCTGAAATCCCAATCCTACCATTCTCTTAAGGAAAGAGTGGGCAGGTGTTTCCCCTGGACGTCTCTGGGATCCCTGTGCTGTTTTTTCTGGTTCTGAGTTCCTGGAGCAGTGACAGGATGTTTCCTGTGCTGCTGTCTTTGTCTCAAGGCAGCTCTGAGGAGGATTTTCCTCCCTTCTTAGGGAGGAAAATCATAAAAAACATAAGCAAATCCAATTATGGCAACTGAGGCACATTTGCAAAAAAAGTCATTAATTTATTTCCATTTTTATGCCTTTTTCTTAAATGACTTATAAAAAAACGACAGTTCAAAATGATTAATTACTATATGACCAGAGGGAAGTCCCAGAGATGATCTTTTTGGTAAAAATCAGGAGACATTTCAAACAAGCCATTTATGTCTCTGGATGGAGCTATGGGATTTTTGGTGTTTCTTTTTTATTTGTTGTTTGTTTGTTTGATTTGGTTTTGGCTTTTTTTGGGTTTTTTTTTTTGTAGTTTGGGTTTCTTGTGGGTTTTTTTGTGTCATGTTTGTGTGGTTTGTTTTTTTTTCAAGGCAAAACTTGCATTTCTTCAGCTTTGGGGGAAGATTTTTATGATCAAGTTGTTGAATATCATGTATCACAAGATAAGATGATGATAATTTTGTATAAATATCTTAAGTAGGAAAATACTTTATTCCCTCTGTACACTTCTTTCCATTTAGACTTCATTGTAGTAACCCCAGGCAAATACTTCTTAGGAAAATCCTCTTATCCCCTTTTTTCTTTAAACCTAATAATTAATTTACTACTGGACTGTGGATTCAATAAAGGAAAAAATATTAGAGGTTTTTCTTGGAATTAAAAAGCAGGCAAGTAATAGCTTTGTCTTATGCTACCTAGCTTGGGATTGCATCTCTCAAATACAGAGCTAACTATTGCATGCTCAGTGTGCAAATTAACTGTTCCCAGGAGTTGCTACTAAAATTTTAACTGATTGATCATGCAGATGGTCCCTACTGTGCCTTCTTATTTCAAAGTTGTGTGAGAAATCCGGATTTTGGAGTGGAGCTGCTCTTCTGCCAGCGCAGTGGGATGGGATGGGGTGGCACAGCATTCCCACTGTACAGTGCCCAGCACACGGCAGAGTGTCAGGTGTGCCAGAGCCTGCACAGGTACTTCCTTCTAGTGGCACTCACATTTTCAAGGTGTTAGTTCATATGTGTAGCCTATTCCAAGTCCCAGAAGTACAGCACTCTAGAGTAGCTAGGCTTAATATTTAAATTTACACCTATCAAGTTGAGTTATTATTATGGATAAGCTATTTTTTCTGCTTCAGATCTGAAGCTTTTCTTTGTTGCCCTTTCCTAAGTAGAGATTATTAACTGATCGAGCAATAACTGCTAGCTGTCCTTTAATTTGGTATAAAAAGGCTATCTACTGCATTTAAGATATTTTGTCATCCCCTCACGTCACGTTTCACTGTGGAGAACTGTGAGTTCTTTTAAAAATAGATGGTCAGGAATGAAATTAAGTCAAAGGAGATGTGAAGAACAAGTTACACTATGCAAAAATTTTTATAAAAGTTTAAAAGGGATAAAAGGGACAATATCCTGTGTTGGGGTGCTTGGCAATCTGTAAAAAACACACCATTAGCTAAAAACAACGTTCCTATATACTTTTACATTACATGGGTTAAATGCTAATTCATGGGAGTTATACATATTCAAACATTCTTGTGAGTTTAGATGTTTCAGGAATTTTTTTTGCTTGGTTTTAACCTTTGACTTGTCTGCATGCCATCCTGTAGATTAAATTAATATATTTTATTTCTTCTCAAGGAGCTATTCTGTTGTTTTGATACTACCTGATAACTGAACAGTTGGCAGTAAATTTTTTTCTTGGTGTCCTGGTTTTTGTCACTGTTATCATTCAGATAAGGTAGTCCACAAATGTGAGAAACAGCATGGCTATTTCACACCATTACCTGAGTTAGTTACACAAATAAAAAGCTTTAAAAATTAAAGCATTTTAACATCACATCGTTTTTATTTTAATATTATTCTAAGCGCTAAAATACAATATATATTGATCACACTACTATTTATATAAGTTATACTGTGCATAACAGATTATACTATACCAAAAAGCAGTTAAAAGGAATTACAAATTGTACTATATCAGAATCTTTGTGACCAATAATAACTTGCAAAAGCCAATATATAAATGTGAAAGCCAATAACTGTATTTATCATTTACAACAGGAGACAAACATCGTATCTGAGAACCATTTATTGGTAATGGAAAAAAAAGCCAAAACAAAATAAAAAGGAATTACTAAAAAGGGCTGTAAAAGACAGAGCAAGGGGAAGAAAGGTGGGAAAGGAAAGAGGGGAGCGAGGAGGCAAAGGGAAAAGGGCATTCTGGGGAGCCCAGGCAGCGCCGGCCGTGTCCCGAGGCAGGGCTGGGCAGCAGGGCTGGGCAGCAGGGCTGGCAGGGTGGCAGCAGGAACACACCACGGGCTGGCTGGACCTGGGTGGCCCAGGCAGGGATGGAGCAGGCACTGGTCAGGGACACAGACACCAGGGCGAGCGAGAGCCAGAGGGAGCAGCAGAGCCAAGATGCAGGCTGAGGCCAGGGCAAAATGCGTAAGAGTCAAAAAGCACCCAAAAGGACAAAAGCATAAGCTCCAAAAACCCATAAAAGGCAGAAGACCAAAAAGTTGCAAGCCAAAAGTCCACACTGAAAAAGCAAGTTGGAAAAGCCCCCAAGGCTTGTGATACTGGTATTTTTATGGCCCTGGATCCTCCAAGGTCTGCCTGCTGACAGGACACCACTGGCCCAGTCCAGTGTCCCACTGCAGGCCCTTGGCAGGGACCTTCTGCCATTGACTGCAGAGCATCTGTGTTGAGATGGTCACAATGCAAAGCAACACACTTCATTTGCAGAAGGCTTCAAACCTGGTTTTATTATAACATTAATGCTTTTTATACATTCTTACAAAACTCCTAAGTTTACACTTTACTCATTGGTCATGAAAGACAAACAAAGTGCTTATTGGAATAGGCAGTTGAAAGTTTCTCTTATTTATCCTTCTTTCTTTCTTGGTTTCTAGGTCAATGACCTTGGCAGAAAATTCTTTCAGGGATAAACATGGATCCTCTTGTCAGACTTCTCTGTGGCTCACAGAAGTTGCTGTAAAACCTCTTCCGTATCTTTGGAGGGTTCAGTGCCCTTGGTGATCCCCTGCTGACAGCCTGTCCCGTGTCAGACATGGACTTGTGGCCAGGCCAAGTCCCCCCAGAGACAAGGCTTTGCTCCATCTCCTCCTGGGTGCCTCCTGGACGTGGCACCTGTGGAACCTGTCCCCATGTGCCTGTGACCAGCAGGGTTGAGTCAGATAAATCAGCTGCTCACACCCAGTGAGGCTGAGCAGGGCCGTGGGGTCCCTGGGCCCTCTGCCAGCCCTGCTCAGAGCCCTTCCAGCTGAGCACCCCTGTGTGGGGCTGGAGCTCTCTGCCCTTGGCTGTGCTGCTCACAGAGCCCCTGCCCCAGAAATTAACACCCAGTCACACAATAACGAGAGGGATGGCCTTTTTCATGACTCATCACTTCTCCACAGCTCGCTGCTTTCTGAGCAGCCCTGCTGCTCGCTGTATTAACATAGCATTAATTTATGATGATTAATATTGAAATATTAGCAAATACTTTATTCTGTTTTATTATCTTGGAAAGCTTTGGGGAGAGCACTGTATGAATGTATAATTAAGTCACGTGTAGATTATGGCATGATTAGTTTCTTGCAGTCAGTAATGCTTCGTTCAGTCATCTGAACTACTTTGGAGATAAATTTCTATTAAAAAAATCCTTATTTTCATTCTAGATAACAGCATTTGATCTCATTAGCATGGATCATTTTCTCTAAACTCAGCTAGACTCTAGTGTAGCAACAAAAAGCTCCTTTTTATATCAATTAAAATATTTTGTCTTTTTGACCTGCCATATAATTAAGATCCTGTTTATTGAAGTTACTAGCATGTTAGAACACTAATTGCATTACAAGCTTACTTTCTTATTTCTGAACTATTTATGATTTAATTGACTTGATTAAACTAATTTTCATGTGTCTGTACAATTAACACATTAATTGAATTTATTTACACATGCAAATACTAATATATCACCCACTGTACTAGTAATGATTAAAAAAAAAAAAATTAATGCCTTAATTGAGTGAATTCTTTGGCATGCATATGCAATCTCATGATGCTGCAAGTTGGCTAGCACCTTTGAGAGTGTACCTTCCTGCAAAGAACTGAAGTTTAAAGAGGGCAACACACATTGTGGCTGTTGTGCCTAAATGATCATTCATTGTACCCAAGAATAACCTTGAACAAAGGGGAAAATTGGGTAATTTTAGAATTTTAGCAATGAGATCCCTGATTCTATTTGAATATTTTTGTTATTGCTAGTAAAAAAGCATAATAGAAGGAAGATTGTGGAAAGTATCAGTGGATCAAAATCAGTATCATGTAACATCTAAAGGAAGCTTCTTGTAAGTTGTAATCCAAAGTCCAGTGTTGCCAACTGTTCTGTTCCACTGGTTTCAGGTGATTTTAATGTCTGAAGGAGACAGAAGTGCACTTTTTCAGACCTTTTTCAAAAAATAAAGGATTTTAGATCTTATTGTTACCTTTTAATTTGACAAACACAAATACTGGCCTATAAAGATGTAATACTACTTTTCAGTCCAGAGAACCCATAAACTGGAGAAATGCATTCTGTTTAATCTCTTATCTCTTTTAAAAGGCTCAAAAATGCCTTCTCTTTCATGCTCCCACTCTTTATTTATGTGCAAAGACTTGCTCTGAGTGGCTAAATTCCCTAAATAGCTACAAAGCTATTGTGATAAGAACAGGAAGTGCTTTTGACAATGTGTCATGTATCAAATATAGCCCAGCAAATGCTTTAGGGTGCTCAGGATGCAGTTTCAGTATATGATTTCATGCTTGTAGTGGTTTTTACTTTTATTTTAGCTTCCAGCTATGAGTTATAAAAAGAAGGAAACATAGAAGTATTCCTTAAATGCATTTTTGCTTTAAAACCTTGTTTATTTTTAACAGTAGAAATGCTTTTATGCATATAAGATCCATTTCTTAAAATAGTATCTTTAATTGTGTCTTGATAAACATTTATTTATAAACATAGTTTACTAGTGAGCTTTTTGAAGAAGTCAAATAATGCCTTTTTCATCTATGAACAAAAATTTTCTCATGAAGGTACTCCAGTAAATTGTCAGGATAAAATTACACTTTAATCAGTTGCCAGTGGTTCCACTGTATAAATAGAGGACCAGTAGTCCTGTGTAAAGTGCAGATCCATTAAAAACTGCTTAGAAAAGTGATACTTCTAATGTTTTAAAACTTTTTCTTAAAAGGAAAAACTCTTACCCGGGTACAGATATACCTTGAGACAAAAGAAAAATACCATTGACATATATTGGAAACAAAAGCACACCTGCTGCACACCAACAGAAGTTGATGTGTCTTAGTAAGTTAGTTTGACTTGGATAATTTCTTTAGATTTTTTCTAACATTTTGTCTCCTGATTAGTCTGTAAGTGCCACTGTGTCCATAAATGCTGTGTTCTATATGGCTGAATTGGACTGTATCAGGAGTCTATTGGCTGGGGATTTATTTCAATATACCATCTCCAGGAGTGGAACTTTTGGAAAAGGAAGTTTATTCTTAAGCTTGTATTGCCAAGCATCTCAGCTATAAGCCTCAAAACTCAGATCTTGCCAGCAGTTCATCATCATGTGCAAATTCAGTGTTGAATTTTCAGCTGAAGGTAGATCTGGTGTCACCTATTTTCAAACTCTTGAGGGATCAGATTTGTAGGGATGCTGCAGCAAGGAGTCCACAGGGATGGACACAGAAATCCTGTGTAAGGATGCTTAGGAGAGATCTACTTTTATGTAGATACACCTAATGCTCACTTATGTTGGGTTCAGAGAAGGTGAAATAATGCATGAATGCATCAGACAGTCCTTATCAAATGCAGATGGAAGGGCATTGCAGTGGGGCTAAATACAATTCAAGATTAATCCTAAGCATGGACTGTCTTAGATGTACTGTGGCATAGGCACAGTGGAGCAGTGTTGGGAGGAACCACACTGACAAGGGAGCTCAAATCCCTTCCAAAAACCTTGTCCTTTTTTAACTGTGCCACTATAGAGTTCTCATTTTCTGTGTGGGTATCCAGTCTAGCTGTGCATCATAGGCCTTTATTCCAACTATATCTTCTGGTAACGGGTTTTACAAGACTATTATTTCTTGCATGGAGGAGATGAAAGATCCAGTTGTGTTGATGGCTAATTAGAGCTTTCTCGTTCACAGGGGGAATAAACCTCAGCCCAGCCCTGTGTGCTTCTACCCTGAGATACTCATACTGCAGGGGAGCCTTTTCTAGCTTCTGAATTCAATTTACAGAAGGAAAAGTGCCAAATAAGAGCAAATGTTTTAATTATAAAGAAACACTTTTATTAGGTGAGACAATTGCTATGTTTGTGAAATGAATTTAATGTGCTACACAGTCTACCAGAATTTTTAATGAATGCTAAGTCAGAAAAAACTGCATGAGGCAGCTGTGGTAGTATTTGCATATTTGCTCAGGATAATTGATAGAATTGTTCAATTAAATATTGTAAAAGGCAATAGCCTAATACACTCTGTGCAAGAAATGTAAAACCATGAGATTCAGTAATTTGTCTGATTGAACCTTTTGTATATTTAAGCAGTATGTCTCCATAGACAATGCATTTCTGAGTCATTTTAACTCAGCTTGCATGGAAATGGGAAACTTCATCATGCAGAACTCTGGAAAGGTTTTACTACAGCTGCACTTCAGCTTGAAAGTTCATTCCATGTGACCCTAATCTTAACTGTAAATACAAACTCAGATTTGGCTTTTTCTTCTCTGAGATGGTATCCCAAATGTGTTATTCAGCATAAAATCTGTTTCACAGATCTTGATTATACAGTCATGTGTTGGTGTGTATTGTGTATGATATGCATATGAATATGCTAGCAATCAAAAAGAGAAAACAACAGAAACCTAGAAACCTAGAAAATAACATTTCTGACTGCTTACAATAATGTATTTTGTATCTAACCATTTTTCCAAGGAGGAAAAAGAACAACACATGCTTTGGAACCTCCTTTGCAGTTGCCTAGTTTCCCTGAAATAACTCTAAAAGGAGAAGTGATTGATTCATAGACCTTTAGGGAAGCTAGTGTGTGAAAAGAAGAGAGGTGGACTTACTGAAGTCATCAGACAAAATTGGCTGGCCAAAGTTCCTGTACTGCATCTCAGATCAGTTGTGTGATCTGTGTCCTGTTTAGTATTGCTGAAGGCTGAGGAGCTAATGATGTGCGAGTGATGAAATATCTGTAGGATACAAGAGGAAGGGGCTGGAAACACTGGTTCCAATCAGTTATTTTTGATTATCAGTTATTATGGGGCAAAAGAATTTACTCTAATTGAAATGCAAACACAGAGTGTTTGAAATCCTTTTCTCAGTGTTTCTTCTGGATAGCTTTATGTTACATACCTTACAATGGATACCATTATTTATGAGACTTAATTTAAATATATTTTTAATGCAAGCATTATGTATAATAATAATTTATAGTTGTAGTCTAAATAGTCACTTCAATCATCACAGCTTTTACTAACAGTAAAGAGTTAATTTGATCTTGTAAATTTATGTTTTATATGAGCCTTTCTTCCAGGATTCTGTCTATTTTTAATAATAATAATTTGTTTATGATGTGTAACACTTCTAGCCACAATATAGAATGCTGTGCTTATTAAGGATCACAAATCTCTGAGCCAAGTGACTTTTTGAACTGCATTTTTTTGTCAATCTGAAAAATCGCCTGATTTCTTTATGACCATGTGGGTAGACAGCTTCTTGGTTGCCTAATTCTTCTGTTTGATTTTTTTTTTTTTGACTGCTGGTGTAAGATTGCTCCTGGTGGTGGAAGGTCATGGAGATATGTGCCAGCACGCTGAGTGAGGGTTGTATAGAAGTGTGACAGCAGGGTTTGAAGTAAGAGTCTAATTTAGATGCTCAGGTTAGGAGACTGAAGATTTTGGAGCCTTGCAGAATTAGTGCTTTTCTAGAGCACTTGAGCAGCATTCTTTGATGTGCAGCTAGTCATTCCCCCTTCAACATATAAATAATGGTTTGAAGTAAAACACTGTAAATATGCTCGTCTCCTTTCCCACTCCAGGATTGGGATATTTGGTGGTTTTTTTGGGTGTTTCTCTGTTTTTGGAAGCAGCTGGCAGCAAGCATTTCTTTAATCCTTCATTCTCTTTCTGTCCACCTAAAAAAGATCTTGGAGACAGCCAGTTGCTGTGCAGATGGTTTCAGTGATGTATGTGCTTGTTTTCCTGTCACTGATCAGTCCCCAGCCTGCCTTGCAGAGGTTAATGCAAGTTGCTAAATAGTGGATGTCAGTCTTGGAGAAACACTTAAAGTGGAGTTGGTGCAAATGGTGCTTCAGTTCAAATGAAGTCAGTACCTTAAATCAGACTTTTCAAGGTTGAAAGGTCTTGGACAATTCCCAATTTAGAACCCAGTTAGGTGTGTTGGAATCAGCATTACGGATGGAGATATTGTTTTATAGGACAAAGACAGCAACACTGTTTAATTTAGTTAGGATTAGGGATGCAGAATTTGCAGTGTTGTTGAGTTCCAATACTGACTTTCTGTTGAAGATTTTTTCTGCATTTATTGCAGCTTTTGTAACCAGCACATTCTGATGCTGTTAACTAATACACACAAAACAAAATTGCTAGGCTATAATAGTTCCATTGCTCTCATTTTCCTGGGTTCTCATTTTCTCATTTGTGATCCTTATATTCCTTAAAACTTAATCATCTCATATTTTTTCAAGAGGTATTTGAGACTACGCAGAAACAAAGGAAATTCATCTCTGCAGAGAGTCTTCAGAGCAGCATGGCAAAAGTGCACTACTCTTGGTGTCTTTCCACCTGGAATTTAATGGTTAGTTTTAGCTTGTGAAGCCCTAAGATTTTCCAGTTGGTCTAAAGCTAATGGATGAAAATGACAAAGAACTTGACATTCAATTCCATACAGCTGAAAACTCCCTAATGTGGGATTCTGTGATCCTGTGATACTGCAAATCCACTGATTTGACTCTGAAATGTAACACAGACTAGTTCAGGTGTGTGTCTTACTGCTAAGGCAATTACTGAAAGGCCAAGGTTAGCTACATGGATTATATCTTCTAGAACTGTTTTGTAGTTAATACTTTATTTCTTGGATTCTTTTGCAAAAGAAACTGCATAGATAATATAACTGGAATTTTATCATCCTATATCAGATTTCTTTTGGGATTCAAGCTACTGTTCACTTGCCAAATGGGGAGTTCTTTGTGGAGTAAATGCTTTTTGGAGTGTCTGCTAAGATTTATGGACTGTTATTAAACAGGTATAGTATATTTAAAAGAAAAAATTAATGACACAAACATTTTTTCCCAAGGGGATAAATTGCCTAATCTGGTGTATCGATCAGGCTACAGACACAAATTTTATTTTAAACATTTTTTTTTTAATTAATAACACTATGTTGTGACCATTTTTCTAAAGCTCATTTAGTTTTGAAAAAGGAATAGAATACATTCAATCTGAGTGATTTGACAACTCCTGGTACTATAAAAATTGTATTATTTAATTCCTTTCCCAGGAGGAGTTACTTCAGATTTCAATGTTTTCTTAAAAGCCTATGGTGAGAGAGACTTCCTTCACTCTCTGCTATGTCATCTCTCGTTAGGACATGGAAATGTTATGTTTAATAATGTCACTAAGATGATTCTAAACATATATGGTATCCATCCTTTAAATTATTGCCTTGGGGTGCAATTCGATGTGACGCTGTTTGATTTATAGCCATTGCATCTCCCAGGTGACTGGGCACAAAAAGAACACAAAAATGCAACTAAGTTGATTTAAACATTCCAATCTGAAGGATGAGTTTTTAATATGCTTCCCATCTCTACAAAATAGAAAACAGATGTTTCATTATCTGGGTCAAAGAAAAGACCAGTGTATTCATAGGTGATTATGAATCATTTTGTTTTATCTGTGACACTAAAATAGTGTCTAGTGATGAAACTCTTCTTTTCTAGTGACCTCCAGTAGCAAAGGAAAAACTGAAAAGGTTGTTGAGCAGTTCCT
>VYZP01006294.1:2277-13974 GCA_013400635.1 Hypocryptadius cinnamomeus
GTGTTGGAAGACTGACCATGGAAGCAAATTAACTGGCGGGTAATGGTGTCAAAAAGCAACAGAAAGAAAGGTCACTACCATTTCATTCTAATTCCAGCATGCCTTTGTGAAAACAGCTGTAGAAAAGCAAGTGGACTGAGAAGCAGCTGTGCAATGGATGTAGGTCTGGAAGCCGGCTCTTAGTTCTGTGAAAAGTGATTAAGCTCAAGTGCCATGTTCTTTTTTAGGCCAGTTCCCAGCAGGTAGTCAGGATCCCATTAGCTGCTTTTAGTGCTTACATGTTTTCCCTACTGCTTAGGTGCATTGACCAGTGACTGCCAGTGCATGAGGAGACAGAGCTGCTCTGGGGGTTTTGCTTTATTGCTCATTAGGGGCCAAGAAGCTGCAGCTGAGCTGGAGTCAGCTCTGGGCTTTCCTGTCCTCTGGAGCCCT
Organism: Hypocryptadius cinnamomeus; assembly: GCA_013400635.1. Lineage (NCBI taxonomy): Eukaryota > Metazoa > Chordata > Aves > Passeriformes > Zosteropidae > Hypocryptadius > Hypocryptadius cinnamomeus. The sequence goes on from VYZP01006294.1 coordinate 2,710, forward strand.
AAGCTCGACTCCTCTTCCATGGTGTTCGTCTGGGACCTGGTGGGAAGGAAATTGCTGCTTTGGGGAAGTATATTCTGTACTCAGCAACTCTTTTGTCTTGTCCTTTCTCTTCTACTCTCCCCCGAAAGTGGAGGTAAAGGCTGGTTGCTCTGGCTCTGTGGCTTGGTACCTTAGGCAGCTGTACTTTTTGTTCGGGCTTATGTGTTGCCTTGGGCTAAGCAGCCGTGAGGGGAGTGGAATTTTATAGATGTCTGGGTAGGTACAGGGTGTAAAACTTACTCAAAAAGACAAAAAAATATTTTAAAAATGTATTTTGACCGTGAGTAGCAACCACCCAAAGGAAAAAACAATGCATGAAAGCTTTAGGAAAAAAGCTGAAAGCCAGACCTTTGGGCAGTATAAAATGTGTTGCTGTATTGAAGTCTGAGCAGCCCTAGCTGAGGAAAAAGCCTGGAAAAAAGGTCTGAGGGAATGAGAGAAGGGAATGTCTCATACACACAGTGCTATGTGCCATGTAATTCTTAGAGGAATGGAAAGAATGTTGTAAAATCAAACTGCAGTCCACCTCCCTTTTTCCTTTCTATTGATTTGAAAATTGCTGGCCAATTTTACATGTTTCAAGTAGCAATCCTAGAGGTAAAGGTAAGGTGCAAAGAACTAAGTATATGTGGATATATATACTCAGTATTAGACTCCCAATGCATCAAAACAGAGGTTTTAGAAAATGCTTTGTACAACATGAGCTACAGTTATTTGAACTGTGACTTAAACAGCATATAATAACTTCCTTTAAGGCTAGGCAGTACTGCTGATACTGAGAACCTGCTTCTATCAAGTCATTAACACTTCTACTCCTCGTCAGTACAGTACTTTTAAATTAAAGAATTATCAGATGTACGCAACTTTCAGCATACTGCCCTCGTTAAGTATTTGAAAACTATAATTTAGATTTTAAAATTGGATGAGAGAGGCCCTGAACTAAATCCATTATCCGCTCCTAGAGATGTTTGAATTTGGCAGTTCTGTCACAAGCCTTGCTGTGGAGTTGCTGATATTGTGACATAGCCTTTAATGGTTTCCCTTACTCATAGGCTGGACAGATGTTTAGAAAAAAACACTAAGGTAAGGGCAAGTGTTGCAATTTTTGAAATTTAACTACTATCCAGTCCATTTAATCTTGTGACATCCGCCAAGAACTGAGTATGTCTGAACACAGGAAGGTGTGTTTTAATTTTTCATTAGAATCTGACATTTTAAAATGCTTTTGCTACTCAGTGAAGAATGAAGTCCAAGTTGCGTACACAAACTGTAAGTGCAAGAGCCTGTTTACTATCCAGAATGTTTCTAAAAAGTGTGAAGCTGCTGTGCTTAACTGTTTGTCTCTAAAACTATGGACTGAGGTAGTTGCAAGCATCTTTGAATTTCAGCAACTACTTAAATATTTATATAACAGTATTGCAAAATGTATGTATGCACAGGCAGCCTTTTTATCTTGGAGATGTAATTAAAGGGGCTGAGACTTCTTCAAGTGCTCATTTATAAGTTTTTAGAGGACTCATTCTAAAAGTAATAAAACAGTACTAGTATTGAATATTCTTACAGTATGAAAGAAAGGTATGAAAATGCAGTGATGTTGTGCATGGTGTTAAGACATTTTTCACTGTAGACTTGGAAAAGCACTGAAGTGCACTGAGAGTGCTGTGAAATGGGGGAACTTCTCTGTGTGCCAAGATGAATCAAGGAGTGGGTTGTTTGTTTGAGTTATGGGTGTGTACAAGGTAGTCCCTGCACCAATGGTTCAAAACCAAGCCAGAGTTAGGCTGAAGTTTTCTGCATTCATTCAGCATTACAGTAATAAATGATAGTGTGGGATTGCAGCTGTAAGAGAAGCCTGTACTTTCTTGTTTTCCTGGTCATTTAATGAAGCATTTGAAGGTCTTGAAAGCTCCAGCATTATGGCATTTATTTAGTAACATCTATCAACACCTAAGATCACTGAACCTATATAGAGATTGCCATTCAAATTGCTTCCATGTGAAAATTAATCACAACATTTCAGCTTCCTGATATTTCAGACTACTTGGTTTTGAGGCCAGATCATGTTTAATAACGTCAGTCATCTTCACATCAAAAAATAAGTTGGACAAAAATGATAGAGTGTACACAAGCTTCTAATTGTTATCAGGTCTGATGCTGAGACCTCATATAAAGGAATTAGTGTCATTTAGTATTTGTTTGCTCCCTGTAATGAAAGTCAGGATTGAGATGCTGTTAGGGATGTTTTATATAATGAGGCCTTTGGATTTTCAGTCTGTGAATGTAGTGGTTTTAATATGTGCTGAACTGAAGCAAAATTCAAATTGAGCGATGTAAATATTCATTAGCTATGATGAAGTTAAAGCTGTGTTTTAAAAACACTGTTTGTTTCATTCCTGAAGGAACAAATGTGCTGGAGTGCTTCTGCTAGCAGCTCTTGGTGTCATTTGTGTTCCATCCCCCAATGTGACAGCGTGTGCAGAGGGGCTGCACAAGGACAGCAGCTCTGCTTTCACTGAAGTTACCTAAGAAATTTAGCAGAGGGGTAAAATTAAGCATATCAGCCTTCATCCCTATTGACAGTGTAAGTACACTTCAGGCAGATCACCTTAATAATTTTTCCAGATAACGTGAGTTTGTGATGACCTGTTGCAAACCCTGCAATTGACAGCTGGGCTTTTTTCATCCAGTTACACATTAAACTCACTGGGGACAACAAAGGGTTTTAGAGAGATGTAAATTCTCTGTTTAAAAGACTGCAACCAATTGGTGAGTAATTACAGTTGATAATTCCATTACCTCCTAGGCAAAAAAAAAAAATCCTTAATATAGCTGACTGTTTCTAGCACTACTTTCCAGCCATTGCATCTTATCTTTTCCTGTTTGATAGCTCCTAGAGTCAGATACATTCTGCACACAAAAATTAAGTAGAAAATGTGGAAATTCATCATCCTGTACCTTTTGATAAGGAGAAAAGACAAAACTCTCGTGAAAAACATTTTACAGCTATGATCTATTTTGAGAGGTTCAGTTTTTATATTACTTTGCAGAAGTGTAAATACAGAAAACTAGGTATGGTCATTCAGTACTGATAATATATAATTTTAAAGTGTATTCTGTATTTCTGTATTGCAAGTTGCATTGGTGAAATAATGAACTATGCAGGCCTTGCTGCAGTCAAGGCAATCTGGTGAATCCTCTGTGCTGGAGGCTGCTGGTGCAAAGGAGGATGTAGTGGGCAAAAAAAATTGTTTGCAGATTTGTCAGCCAGCAGATCCATGTTTTTGTTACTTAAATGTTTATTGTGCTCCTGTGGAACATTTGTATTTGAAAATTTTGTGTTACGAGCCAATTCTTACCAGTTTGGTGTTTCAGGCAGGAGCCCCTTCATGCTCAGGGCTGCCTCTCTGAGTGAAGCTTGCAATACCCACGAAGGAGAACACAACATATTGTGCATACAATTAGTCATCTTGGACTTTGATGTGTAATACAGTCTAGCAAACTCTAACCCATGTCATTTGGTACTGTGTAGTAGCCCTCCTTGTTTTGCCTATTGACAATAAACCATAGCAAGGACAAAGGATGCAGATGGCCTTATTCAGAATAGACACACTCACACTGGAGAAGTTCCTGGAGGATTTTCTCACACTGTTCTAATATGAGTAATAAATAACATGGTAGATCTCCCTAACCACAAAAGATATTTTCATGCCTCTGAATGTCTAGACTTGTAATATGGCTATAGGTCTCTTCCAACAATGGAACAAAACACATGTGTGGGTCCCTGAGAAACAGTTTTATGTGCCACTCTCTCAAATGCATATGTAGGAAATCCTCTGTATCCTGAAGCACAAATAATGAGAAAAGTGAATATCAGGTGAATCTTTGAAATTCTAGCAGATGGCTGTATCTAGCTTGATATAATTTCATCTTATCAGTGATTTTTGAATTGTCTCAAATGTCATCATCTATGGTAAATTACATATTGCATCTGTTCTGCAGGAACAAGTGCGATCAGGACTGAAATGCTATTGAGCACACTCCCATCTGCCTAAACCAAGGGGTGCATTTAATGAGGTCTCTTTTCTTCTGCACTTCCATTGTGCCAAATGGAACTAAGCATGTCATGAGGATTTTTTCAGGAGGTGATGCAAATTTTAAACAGTTGGGCAATAATTAAGATGGCATTTTTTTTTTTTACCAGTGCCTTGTAAAACGGAAAAAAAAAAAAAAAAAAAGAAGAAGAAAAACCCAGAAATTATGAAACTTAGTTTCACAGAATTGTTTTGGAGTTTTTGTTTCATTTTGTTTCACATTCAATTTTCAATGTAGAGTATTGCATGGAATTTCTATTACTTTCAGTTAGAAGAGAAGGTCTGGTTAGAAGTCTGGTTCAAATCAGAAAACTGCCCTGTCACTGACTGTGGCTCCAGCTGGGGGGACATTCATTGTACTGCTCTGAACTACCCAGAGCAGCAACTGAGTTGGCAAAACCACTCGAGGAGAGTGTATGGAGTTATTCAAAGAGCTCTGTAACAGCTCAGGATGCCACATCCCAGAGCAGTCTGAGCTTGTTCTGCAGGGACATGCTGTCCTCCTGGATAGCTGAAAGAATTGGAGCTGCAAGGCAGTTGGCCCTGCCCCTCAGTGTGCTCCAGAAGCACATTCCAGGCTGACCACTGGTGTTTTAGAAAGACACGTTTCTGATATTCCTGTGATGCCCTGCTGGGTTATTTGTGATGGAGCACTCACCTCTTCCCATCTAGTGCCTCCCTGCTGCAGGAGCACTGTGAACTGACAGCTCAGTAGCCAGCAGCTGGAGCTGGCATTTCCTGACTACACTTTCTCTTGCTCCCCACACACTATTGTACAGATGCCTTCAAAAGTGCTGATTCCTTTTACCCAGGAAATTTGCCATTTATATGATGATATCAAGAAAGCTTTGATACTCAGAGAAGTGTTTTGGGTGCTGTTTGAAAGGTCATGCATATAAGTAATTCTACAGCATATGTATTATATAATTTGGGAGTAGGAAAGTCCAAAGATTGTTTTGTAGTTAGGCTTTGTTTGGTTTTATAACTACTACCTTTTAAAAATACTGGGGGTTTTGTCCTCCCTTCTTTTTCTTTTCCTTTTCAAATGTTACTCTATGAAAAGGATTGTGCTCTTTTTTCTACTTTATCCTGATAAGAATAGAAGTGCAGGCTGAAATCCTGAATCTTAACCTGAGAAGATTTGGAGAGCTTTTAGAGTGCATAAGGCAGCCTATCCCTTATGCATGCTAAGCCAGAAGAGTGCTTTCAGTCCCTTTAATTTGGATTGAAAATAGGATGTGGAATTTTAATGCACTAGTACTTTTTTAACCTTTTTTCTTTTTTTTTTTCTTTTATTTTCTTTTTTTTTTTTTCAGAAATCTGGACTTATACGAACATGTATTGGGAGGCTATTTTTCATTTAATTATTACAGGTGAAGGCAAACTACATTGTGAATTTCATTGTAGTCTGAAGCACCATATTCCTTAAAGCTGTACTTGCAGCATTTTCTGCTGCAGATATGGGGTCTGTTGAATCTTGGAAACAAAAGATACTTAATTTTTTTTCAAATTCCTTAAAGGCACACTTTTTTTTTTTTCCAGTGCTGCCAGATATTGTCAGTAGATCTCCCCTATCTAATTCAGTGGTCATTTAATCAATCTTCAGGCAGTAGTTTTTCATTTTAAAGGACCTTCTCAGGGAAGGGCAAAGTGCTCCTTTAAGACTCCGAGATGGTTTTCTTTAGTGCTGTTCAAAGTCTTCTCATAGCAAACTGCTGCAGCCAAATTCCTAAACCTCCTGATAAAAATCAAACACTTCACAGTATGCATTAAACATTCTCCTTCAGGAATAATTTTTGTCTGAAAGCAGAGGAATTGCTCTGAACTCTTAACTTGGCCTAGTTTGGGACCAGCAAATTAAATGACTGATACTCTCTCTTCACAACTGAATTACTTCAGATTTTTCTTTGAACTAGAGTTTGGGGATTTTTTTTCCCAGCAACTTGCATGGTTTATTGCTCTGGTGAATGAGAGGCTTTTCAATGCAGAATGTTTCTATTTAATACCAAAAGGGAGATGCTGATATGGTTCCTTGTGGTTGTGTGAGGTTTGTTTGCCTTGGGAGGAGAATGTCCTGCAGCAGCCTGTGGTAACGAGTGACACAATGTCCTGTGACTGTGGCCATTGTGGTGTGCCTGGGCTGGCTGTGTGGCACAGCAGGACCAGAGGCTTAGGCAGGCTGAGCCACATCTGTGCTCCAGAGATACTGCACCTCTTCTTTCTCTGTTGTTTTTAGCAAATGACTACCTAAAAATGGCACCAATAGGCTCCCAAGTGATCTTATAATGCTTGCTAGTTTTTGGTGGGGTCTTTTTGGTTGCTTTTTCCTCATTTCTGTTGATTTTATCTTTTGTCTGACTCTATCCTTTTTGCTGTTAGAGCTTCCTGGCTGGGACTAATGATGGCATTTTAGGCTCTAGCAATTGCTGCTTGTCTATTTTGGTTCTGCATTTAGAGTCTCTTGTCATGTGCATTCATCTCTGCTTATTCCCGTCGCGCTGTTCTTCTCCTGCTAAGCTGTGCAGTCTGTCTCAGGCTCTCCCACGGCAGGCAGAGCCTGGCTTCTGGGCAGAGCCTTCAGGGCCCCCAGCTGGGCTGTCACATGGCCATATTGCTGATAAAATCAATCTCCCCAGCCCAGGCCAGCCCAGTGTGCTGCCCAAACCTGGGCCCTAGTTGCAGGCTGAGGGCGCTCTGCGTGTGCAGGAGAGGAGAGGGAGGTGACAGTTTAAAAGATGCCGTGTGATGGCTACCCCAGTCACCAAGTGACAGTCTTCATCCTGCATGTGCAAAAATTGCTGGCACAAGAATGCGGCCCCCAGTGTTTCTGGCACCTTTGTCAAGTAGGTCATCTGCAAATGTGTGACAGACAGGTCTGGTTTGGCACACAGGTTTCAGAATGAGCCAGAGGCTTTTAAGTGTTGCTCCCGGTACAACATGGGTTCCTAAAGGCAATAGTAACTTTCTGAATTATGCAGACCTTTCACTACATGCCCTCAATAAAGTCTCTCTCCATCTTTCTTGTTAGGCTCCTTTCAAGTACTGGAAGGTCACAATTAGGTCGCTCCAAAGCCTTCTTTTTTCCAGGGAAAACAACCAACTTTTTTTAGCCTTTCCTCACAGGAGAGATGCTCCATCCCTCTAAGCATCCTGGTGGCCTCCTCTGAACTCCCTCCAAGGAGCTAATGTCATTCCTGTGCTGGGACTGCAGAGCTGGATGCAGCACTGCACATGGGGTCTGAGCAGAGGGGCAGAATCCCTCCTGCTTGCCTGGTTTTGGATGCAGCCCAGGGCGTGGCTGGCTTTCTGCCAGCGCACATGGCCAGGTCATGTCCAGCCTCTCATCCACCAGCACCCTCTAGTCCTTCTCAGCAAGGCTGCTCTCAATACGTTCATCTCCTGCTCAGTATTGATAGGTGGGATTTGCTATGTTTTATTCTCCCAGTTTAATGTTACTCAGGCATTTCCTTTGGCATACTCACTGGAGCATGTCAGAAGGGTGTAGTGGCTTTTAGAAAAGGTTTAAAGCAGAATGGATCAATCTTGAATTCAGGTGCCAATATGAATTGGCACTGCCAGGGGTATGCAGTGACTTTTTTCCAGTCAGGAGAGAAACCTGTGCCACCTACTGAAAATTTCCAGGTGTCTGACTTAACTCTAGTGTTATGCTAGACTCATGAGCTGAGAGTCAAAGCTACTGCCTTGTCCACAGTCAGAACTTCCTCATGAAAGAGGAATTGCATATACAAAATTATTACCTCTCAGAATGGGCTCCCTGGGGAAGTGATCATGGCATCAGTCCCATCAGAGTTCTAGGAGTGTCTAGACTATGCTTTTTAGTCATATGGTTTAGTTTTATGTAGTCCTGTGAGAATCACAAAGGCTGAACTTGATTCTTATGGGTCCTGTCCAACTTGAGATATTTTTTGATTCTATGATTCTATCATATTTCTTCACAGGGGAAAAATAGAGATCGTTTGTTATGAAGCATTAACCTTGTACCTCCTGCAAACAATGCAATGCCTTTCTTAATGCTACCAGAAAATGAATTATTGAAGTGTCTGTAATTCCATTCTATTCCATATGAATCATAAATTTTGCAACCTATATAGGTAAAAAAGTATTTCAAAAGTGTTTAATATCCGGAAGGATGTTAATCCCTGTTCTGTTTGATGAGTCTCTGCTCTAATAGTCTAACACTCCCAAATGTCCCTATAGACTGAGGTTGAATTAGTTAAGCTGTGTATACTGAATTCTCATATATTCACAGCCGACAAGCAACAGATTATGTTAAGCAGAAAGAAAAGTCATTTGTATCCTCAATTGCCTAGCAAATGATAAGAATTTTGAGACTTCGCTCTTCTTTTAGTTTTTTTCCACTTTATTTAATTACAAAAGATTTGCTGCCTGCAAAAAGTGCCTGCCCTGAAAATTAAATCAATACACATACATGCACTGATCTTGTGTCACGAGAACAGCCAGTGGAAGCTTCCTAATTTTTCATTCCCAGTGCCTTCCCTCCTCAAAGGAATGGTATAGTTTGTTCTCCCTGTTTCCCAAAAAAATCCTATTTAGAGACAAATTCTGTGCCCTGACCTCTCAATTGTTCAGCTTTTCAAAAGAGCGCAGATGCATTCTGGATGATTTTGTGAGTAATATCAGGCTCTAATGTTTATCAGTCAGAACAAGAACATCAGACATTTTTGATTAGTGGTCAGGGAGCACTTTCTGAATCATCTGAAGGGAAAAGTCCAGCACCATAAATCCCATGTTTTTATCTATAAAAGACTTCTCTCTGTGGAGTTAATAGTAATGCAGAGGTTGGATTGCATGCTGTGTAATTGATGCAAGATTAATAATTGTTTAAAAGCAACGATCTTGTATCTGGAAGACTGAGTCATTTGTGCTTTTTTAGCAGCTATTGTGAGGGGTTGCCTTTAGAAAGCTTAAATTAACTTTACATTATCCTTTGTTTTCATTATTTTCTAACTACATGACAGATTTTAGCTTACAGCATCAACATATACAGGTAGGAAGAGAAATGTTTCATGTTTCCTCCAGCACCCTGAGCCTGGTACTATTTTGTGGCAGTTTTTGTTAATATCACAGATGATGAAATAAAAAGTGCACTTAATACATCTGCACATGGTAGTAAGCTCTAGGGAAAGGCCTTGAGCACTCTGAAAGTGTACAAGATAATCTTGGCCAATTGGTGGAATCAGCTGAAACAAAAAGGATTGAAAAAGGCTGAATGCAAACTGCAGTACTTCAATAAGAGGCTCTGTCTTCCAAACACAGGACAGGAAATGGGCCAGGCAGAAGCTCTGTGGATAAGGAGCCAGTCATTGGCCTTGTATTGTTGCCAAATGCATTGACTTCAAATATCATGGTGGGATATAAAATGGGTGCCCTATTAAAAAGAAGTTTGGATATGCAAAGAAATCTTTTGCATGTCACTCAACCCTAATAATACCCCTGCTCATGTACTGTGTGAGGATTTGAGCACCATACTTAGAAAATCCTGGACCTAGTAGAGCAGGACTAGAGGAAAGCAATAAGAATATTCTATGGTATGTGAGCACTGAGAAAAACTTTTAGAGAGCTGGATATAATTAAATTTAAGAAAAGACTGAGGAGTGCCACAAAAAGTCTTCAAAGGCCCAAAACCCCAGCATAGAACTTCTGGAAGCAAAAACAGACATTGCAATTTAGAGTGGTGACTTTCTGGATTTGATATGGCTAAAGGTCATTAATACTGTAATTTTATGTACAAATTGCAAATTTAATACATCAATATGTTAATATTACAGTGGTTTGCTGCTTAAATAATAATTTGCCTTTTTAAATGTATTTGAAAGGCACATTGTTAGACTTGTGGTTTGGTTTTTGTGGCATTGTGGCATTGGATCAGGCATGCCCTGGTCCAATCAACGAGTTTTAGGGGAAGGTTGTTTGAATTCCTCTGTGCAATGTGTGGGAGGAAAAAACAAAATTCTCAGGAGGTTCAGTAACAAACTTTTATTTGAAAACTTTAGATGATTAAGGTACAATAAGGTACTTATTCTAATAAGAGTAAGGCAGATTTTAAGACATCCAAAGTACGGCAATTGACAAACCTAACTTAGCAAACTTTAAGAAATTGGGAATTATGTCTTCCCTGTAGTGCCCTGCTGCCATGGATAACCTGCTTTTGTTTTTGATCCAGAGCAGCATCTGGTCTCTGTATCTTGAGGTATATGTCTGGATCTTCATTCTTTGCAGATCTCGTCCCAAAAAAGTAGCAGTTTATATTCACAATCCATTCTCTTTGCACAGAGTTTAAGTATAGTTTTTTTGGGTTTCAGACCTGGAAAAGGATTATTACACTGACAGGTTATATTTTTTAAATCAAAAGGAAAATATTAGGTTACATAGTTTGACCTCTGTCCTTACAGTATTGCCCAGCTAATCTTATAAAGAGCTGAGTCAATTTTCTTGAAGATTACTGTTCACCACTTCAAGTATCAATACATGGACATTCACCACTTTTGATTTATTTCACTGGTTATTTGCTTTAGTTCTGTAGGCTTTATAGGACTTTACTCTGGAGGAAATCCGACAAGTCTCACTTGGATCTCACTGTGGAAATGAACTTCCAGGGAACCCCAGAGAATTTTGCTATTAGCTTACTTAGTTTGGTTTTTTCTTCAATTAAATCTGTGAGAATTGTTGCATTCTGTCTTCAATTTAATATGATTGTATGTTATTTCTGTAAATTGTGTCTATGTGACAATTTCAAAGAGAATTTCTCAGTACTAAATTGATGATAGCTGTAATATTGTGATTAAGGCCACATGCCTGCAACTAAGCACATGTGGGAGGGCAGGATTTATATGAGAGTCAAGTAAATGTAAGATATTCTTCCCTTCTCAACCCTTCTCCAAAAAGCAATAACTTTGAGTTGCTTTTGAGGTTCTTATCTCTGATTTTTATTACTATATTACTTAGAAACTTCAGATTTCACATCTTCCAAGTTTTACAGGATTAAAACAAAAGTGAACTCACTACCTGGTTCCTTTTCATGTGAGACTTTATGAGGCTTGCTGTTCAATACTTGGCATACAAGGAGGGGCTGGGTATTCATATTAAAACATGA
>VYZP01006340.1:0-12118 GCA_013400635.1 Hypocryptadius cinnamomeus
CCTCTTTTTGTCAATGGCTATTTTCTTGGTTATGTTGAATATTGCTAAGCATGTTGTTAGTGAAAAAAGGGTTGTCTTCAAATAGTTTATCCTAGCCCAGATGCTGCTGCTCTGTTTAGATTCGTCTATTAATATTTCTGTACAGTTTTTAACTAAAATTCTGGGACGTTTCCTCTTTCCTCACTGAAAACAATGTTTGGTAAGGACTGTAGGTTGTTTAGGTCTGTGGAACTGGTCATTGTAAGCCAAGACACCGAGGGCTGATTGGTGACCTTGTCTTGCTTTTGGCTGGAGCTTCTTCAGGTTGGTGTGACCAGGCCCAGCAGTCGCTTTCCTGTTTTGACATCGGTGGTCACTTTGCTTCTTCAGACATGTAGACAATATTATGTCCTTGACTTTTCCCACTCCTTGACATATAAAAAACTGTCCTGAAAATCCTGATGTGTTGGTCAAGTTTAGATACAAAGAAAAAGAAAATTAAAGTAGAAATGTGGCAGAGGGAACCTGAGTGGTAGAAAAGGAATGGGAATGCAACAGAAGGGTCTCCTGAAGAACGGGGGCTCTCACTGGGAGGGGGTGGGGAACATCAGCTGGATGTTCAATAACACAAGTGAGCAGGGGAGGGACGCTGACACGAAGAAAGAAACAAAAATTGTGAGATGTGTCCCAGCTCCGCCTTCTCGGGCTCAGCACCACTGAGCTTCAGTATCTGAGGTACTGTATGCAAAAGCATGCAGGACTTGGGGGGAGGCTGCAACTGCAAATCCAGGTATTGTGGGACTCACAGGAAAGTGGTCTTAGGAAGAGTAGAAAATGACTGTGGAATACTTCAACTGCATTTGTGAATTGAAAAAACAATTTGACACAGTTTGTTAGGCAGCTGTAGTGTTTGATGCTAAATAAAAGCATACTCCAATAATAAGCTTCTCGTCTCACAGCATGAGTTGAATGAATTGATTAAATAAATTCAATCAATTATTCCATGTCATGTTTTTTATCTGAAATTTATATACAATGAAAAATAAAACAAAGTTTATTAAATGAAAATGAAAACTAATATGGCTTACTGTGGCAGGTCCCTAAAATACACACATGATAATTTATTCAGGCCTTGTTAATGCTTCAAAGCAATTATAATAATCCAGCATATTTTATTTAATTTTTTCTTTTAGATTAAAAGTGAATCAAGATTAAATATTTATGAAACATAAATATCCTCACGTCTCCTCCATGTCCATGCGCTTCCTTTTTTATTTTACTTTTGGAGCTATTCCTCCCCCATTATCTCTTTTGCTCTCTACTATAGTTTATGGACTGATCATAATAGACATTTACAATACTCTGTATTTTTTACTGTTGAGTTCAAACACAGGCAGTCCTACAGACCTGCTCTTAATGTACAGTTGTACTGGGCTGCCTTGGTATAGGAAGCAGAGCTCTTTGCAGAACTTCCCTTCTTTGATACAAGTTGATCAAGATCAAGTTGTAAAGAGCAAGGCAGGTGGCATGATGTAGTGCAAGGTATAAACACCAGGGTATTGATTTGAAATGCCTGCCTCACTTATCTGCTATTCTGCACCAACACTCTTCTGCTTATATGAGTGGGAGGACACCACTGCGAAACAGGAATCGAGCTGTGCGTATGACTGAAACTCGGTGTCCCTCAGGGAGCTGTGCCTCATAAAATATTTGATATAGGAACAGAAGTACTGGATGTTTGAGCATGCTTTAGGAATTCCCAGAGGTGGCATGTGGGGTGTGTGCACACGTCTGTAGGCATGCCAGCAGCTACTGAATGGCCGTCAGCATTTTCTGTTCTACAAACAGGAGTTTGTTTGGGGTCCTTCCCACAAACATGCTTTATTCCCTCTGCTGCAGAGTCCCTGTTTTGCTGGATAATTGCAACTGACAGCCTGGATTGGTGGTATCCAGCAAATGTTCTGCAGCATCAGTGGCAGAGTGATTGACATGAACATCACACAGGGAGGCTCTTGCTCTGTGAAAGTTCTGGTCTGCAGCAGTGTGATAAGCAATCAGTGTTACTGGAAGCATTCTGACATGCTGCACCTCAGCCTGAGAGGAATTTCGCCCGTTTACACCCTGATCCTGAGCACAGGGAAGGCAAGATGTCAATGGACACAATTTTGACTCCAGTGCTGTTTGTTTTGGCCTCTGTTTTATTAGCAACTAATGGTAAACCCTGCAGTCCTTGCTGAGGCAGGGCAGCAGTGGTCTAGGCCTCCATGAATACAGACAGCATCAGAAGCTTGTGCTCCACCACCTTGCTTTACCTCAAGTCTGAATTATCCCCTGGGGGCACGCACAGGATGTTCACAGGTTCACAGTGATTAACATAGGACTTAGAGAAGTTACAGTGAAAAGGAAATGGGTCAGGACCTTCCTGGGGCAATGGTGAAAACTCACCTAGTATTGCAAGTCCAAGCTTGCATGCCAGACTTCAGAACTGTCAGTAAAATAGAGAGCATTTTGTTATGTATTGGAGCAAACCCAAAGGTTTCCAAAACGTGTTTGATACAGAGAATCTACATCTTGTCCCACCCATGTGTGCCAGCCCAGACTGTATCAGTCAAGTATCTTCTAGTGCTGCTGCCTTCTGCTGAGATACACTGGCATCAGAGTAGGCATCAGCTGTGTACTCCATCTGAGGGTCAGGTCCCCTTTTACCTTTCTCATTAAGGAAAAGTTTTTTGTTGACAAGTTGCCCTTAGAAAATGAATCTTTTCTACTCAAGCGCAGCTGAATTTGCTTGACTGTCGCAGAAGTATTTGGGCTCATGCCAATATCATAGTGTAATACAGCTCTAGGATCTGCCCCTAAAAGTTTATCTGCAACTTTCTTGGTTTGCTAGTTAGTTTAATGCTGTTTGCCATTCCAAATTCTGACAGCTGCAACTATATGGAATTTACCTGGAAAAAAACAACTCTGCCAGAGAAGGTAAAAATATTGTTAGAACTCTTGTGGTGTATTTAGACTATGGGCTTCAGTGTAGGGGTTAATAGAGTGTTATTCAGCATTCCAGGAAATTGTCAAGATCACCAAGTATTGTACTGACTTGACCTGTGTTACATTGAACTCACTCTTTCCATGTTTCCAATAAAAACATACAGCAGATTGTTCCAGAAGCAGTGTCAAACTCAGTTAAAAATAAATCCCCTCATACTTTAAACATGTAGTGTGTATACTAAATATATCGCACCAAAATATATCTCTTGTAAGGAAAACTATCTAAAATATATCAACCCTGAAATCTCCCTTGGGTCTCTGCAAAACCATAGGTTTCTGTTATGATTCCTAAAAGTTAAAATAATCCTTCCTCATTTATAAGCCACCAAATCCTCTGTGTTTTACTCTGCTTTTATTGCAACACTAAACCAGCTTTGTTTCATTCAAGTGCAGGATTTGTAAATAACTAATTATAGCCCTGTTTTTTCCCTTGAAGCATTAACATTTGGCACCTGAGAGAGCAGGCTTGTTTCAACTACCAGGCAGTTCAGGGGAAGCACTGGACTCGGTCTCAGAACAGTAGGGTACAGCTGACAACCTCTCTTGGACCACTTCACCTCCTGCTCTCAGAACAGCACTCAGATGAGCCAGAGGGCAACTTTAGGAAAATATTTTCCTCTAGTAGCAGTAACATCTGTCTCCTTGGCAGCCTGCACTGGCAGTTGTGTTGGAAGCTGTGGCTTTGCCCCTGGCCCTGCCATGTATTTACATTGCTGAGAGGTTATCCTGAGCTCTGCTGGATCCTGTTACCTGATTTTCTTTTGTTCTGTCATTTTCCCTCCCTGATGCTTTGGCTGCTTAACTCTTTGTGGGTATATGTAAAGCGAAAATTACGTGTGCAGTATGAGATCAAAGGTATTAATTTGAAAGTATTAAGCAGTAAATGTCTTTCTGGTTAGAGATTCAGCTTTTCTAAACTGTTTTAGCTGTATTGACTTGGCTTCAGCCAAGGCAATGTCACCATTGCTGTCTGAGCTTTTCAAGGTGCTCCTCTCTACACTTATATCAAATTCTCTTTGGCGCTCATGTTTCTCCTGCATTTTACTCTCCTCTTCTGGGTAACTGATTTTTGACTGGTGCTTCATTTCAGTGGAATGATGGTATTATAAAGACAATTATAAAGTAATCAGCACAGGCATATCAATATTTATTGAAATACTGAAAAAAATAATTCCATTGGTGATGAGAAACTCTTGGCAAGAACTGACATGACAATATGTATTTCACTGATACAGTAAGAGAACTTCAACTTCAACAAGTAACTCACTGCACATTCTAAGAGTTGCATGGATTGAAATCCAAGGCAGCTGCAGAACATCTGTAATACAAATAATCAGACTTTACAGATTGTCTGTTTACAAACACAGAACAACTATAATAAACCAGCCAAAGCTAAACCTTTTGAATTTTAGTCTGCTTTTACTAATATAGCCTGTAATCAATAAGGCAGTCAGAAGAAAATGCTTGGTTGCAAAGTAGTTAACAATTAACGTGAGCGGGTTCTTTTTGTGGTTTGGTTTGTTTTGTTTTGTTCGTGTACTTCGGGCAATACGATGGGATTCTTGGAACCCCGGATGTGGGCAAATATATGTTCGATTATCTGAAACCATTTTCATGAACCTAAATTGTTCCTTTCTTCTACATTCTTATTTTAATTCTTCTGTCCTGTATATGGATAATGGTGCTATGAATATTTAGCAATATTTTTTCAGCTTTTTCCTTAATATTCAGTGAAGTTCACTGTAGCATTTCAACGGGAAAAAAAGAGAAAATACAGAATGCAAACATTTGAATTAATGCTTTGCTTTTCTTTCTGAAGGGAAAGAATGACCACACTTATCTTGTTGTGTATTTCACAGCCACCGTCAATCGGCACCGGCACTTTACTATCAGTTTCGTTTGTTTGAGGGAGAGCACTGGTATTTAAATAATGCTTCCGTCTGCCCTGGGGGATGCTGAGGGGCTGTGCTCGGTTTGCTCGAGGTCTGTAGGACAGTGACAGGCATGTAGGAGTTGCAGACACTTGGCTTTGCTGTATTGGTACCCTATGCATGGACAGAATATTAGAGCTGATTAATACAGGCGATTAAAATTGTGTGCTTCGTACTAATGCAGATGTATTAACTGATGTCTTTGGTATACAATGTATGAATGGTTGGACAAAAGTGAGAGAAATGCACCTTTTCAAGTTCACATGAAACAGAAAAAGTTACAACTCACATAATTTACAATAGATTTAAATAAACTACATTTAGGATTATGAAGATTTACAGACATTTAATCAAGTGAATGATTTTAATTGGTAAAGACCCTTCTGTGTCCCTGAACTATGTTCCACTAACTTGAAGACATGCTACAGTAAACACATATATTTGGCTTCTTCATTCTGGCTATATCTTATATAAAGATGAAACCAAAGAACAATAAATTAGCATCATAATTGTCTACAGTGAAAACTATCATATACAATATAAATAAACTATTCAAAAGCCAGCAATCTTCATGAAAAAAAATTAAACTATTAGGATTTTATACAGTTTCTACAAGTGATTGTGCAGCCGATAATCTCAAAAATTAAAGTAAAAATGAAATACCCCTATTGATTTTAGTGTCTCACGACATACAGTAATTAAGTACTGGTAAAATAATTACCAATTTAAAAGAAATAATAAGGAAATCACTGCTCTGCAATTTTATCACAGTTTTTCCCCACAGGACCTAAAGAATGTAAACACTATGTTTTTGTTAATGCTAGAGATTAATACTTTATTTTGAAATGTATGTTGATCTACACCTGCACAGTTACCTTTAAGGGTAATGAAATAAGGCAAGACTTATAAATGTGGCACTACATGTTAATACTGATATCTTCATTTGGACAGAGAGAGAAGTGTTTGTTCTTTTCTAATATTTGTTCTGCAGCAGACTTTGGCCTACATAGACACAGCAGTATCACTCTTCTTTCTTTGCGTAAAATGGGTATATTACCTAACTTTGAAAACAGGAAGTTTCGTTAGATATTGGATGTTTGAGTTGAAATTTAGTTTCCAAATTACTGGCAATTTTAAAGATCATTTCTTAATAAGCTTCGTGGCATCACCCAGTTGTACAATTCACTTGTCACTTCTTTTATCACAAATTCTTTTAAAAATTTATTTTTAGTTTTCTAACACCAGTATTTGGTGTTCTAATTTCTATTTTCTTGTCAAAGAAAGTGTTGTTTGGGATGGCTGAAATATCTCTATTTCCTTTATTTGGAAACAGCCATGAATATATAGTGGAGCCATCTTTTAGCAGCTGGTTGAGTATGCAGTTGAATTGGCTAATTTATTTTGGAATATTTCCTTAGCTGCTTAACAGCTATCTGATAAGAGCAGTCGAAGAGGGATACTGCCTGGTAGAACAACATGAACACGTGACAAAACAAACTTCAGAACACAGTTAAGAATGCCAAGCTAACTGGATCCCAGACTCTTCCTAGGAGCGGTTTGCAGGCGCGACAGGCAGGCCCAGCGTCGGAGGGTTTGGTGGCCGCAGCACACAGCACGTGGCCTAGGCCAGCTCTCTCTTACAGCTTGTTCAATGGATGCCACATCATTTAGCACAGAAGAAGTAAGTGTTGGGTCCCTGTAAGGATGACAGAAGATGCTGCAGATGCAGTTTTGCATCTGTTGTAACTGTTTTACGAGTCCTTCTATGCAGTGAAGGAATTTAGTGCACTCAAATTCCCCACCATCTTAGCTCAATAATACAGATCAGGTTTTTTTTTCACCTAGGTTTCTTCATGTTGGCAATCAGCAGAGTTAAATATACAACGATCATTCTGTCCTTTTTCTTGTTGGCATTGGTGATGGTATCCACTTGGTAAGTTCACTCCAGTATAAAGTCCTATATAGATTCCTTTGGGGATGTGTAGCATATGATTCACAGTTTGCAATACAAATACCCTGATACATCACTTATTTACTATTAGTATTTGATTATTATACCATTTTGCAAAGTCTTAAAACCACATTTTAATTAGTGTTGCTTGGAGCAGTTCAGAATAATTTCTTTTCCTTGAAAGCAGAAGCTCTAATGGGTATAATTTATGCTCTCTTTGCATGCAGCATCTCAATGAGAAGGTTATTACACGGCACGTCCCCGTTCAGGTGTTTGTAATAGAGGTATTCTTCGGCCTGCATACTGATGGCCCGGATTTCTGGTAGTCGTAAGAGAAGCTGCCCAAATTTGTCTGTTTGCTGTGGGTAATTACACATGGTGTAGTCCAGCAGAGCAGCATTCACTTGTTCCTGAACACCTTCCACAAGCTGGAAGTTCTCGAGATTTTTGACATCTGAATGATAATAAAAAGAAACAGGTAACAATTCAGTTGCATTTTAATTCCTGTTTATGAAGTCAGTGTTTCACTAAATGGATGTATTTTTTGCCTCCTGACAAAAGCATACTTTACAAGCTGCTGAATATTCAGTGAACCCTTTTGCCAACTTTCCTGGGAAAATGATCACAAAAGAGCTTTAGTGGAGTGTCTTGTTGAAATTCTGCATATACCTCAAATCAATTAGACACCAATGGAGTCTGAGCAAGGTCAGCTCTTTTCATAGCTAACAAAAAGAAAGGTTGAGGATTCCTAAAGTAGAAGACCATAATATATTGCTAGCAAATGAGTCCCGAGAGGAAGCCCTATCTTTAACCTACTATGTTACACAATTCATATAATTCTGTATTAATTTTTCTGACCCAAGGTGAAATCTGTGTCCAGGGTATGATGTAGTTAATTCTAATAAAAAGTGACAGTGCTCTTGTTTCTGTTTGACATTTTCAAAATGATTCTGAAAGCCTTTGACTTGTCTAGCCTATGTTAATGAACCATCTGGTACACTCCAGTGACTGCCAAAATAATATTCCCTACTAGAAACTCTCTAAAATATATATTTCACTGACTAATGATCTTTATAAAATGAAATCATTGTCCTTTGGGTGGAATACTAGATAAGAATGGTGCCCTTTAACCTGCATATGGTTTCTGAAATCCAACACTGATTTTTTTTTTTTTTCTGGTATTGGACAACGGGGCATTTACATCAGCACGGCAGGTACAGTTTGTTCACTCTGCCTCTGTTTGATTATCTTCTGTTCCTATACAGCAAGTTCAAGCTCTGGAAATGCTGGTCAGAGATAAATGCCAGTATATTATCTCCTCATTGTTTGCTCCCCTGTGTAAAAACCACTCGGATGAAATTGTCTTTTAGCATGTCTGGTGAATGCAGAAGTTATTCTAAAGCTTGCAAATTAGAGTGCTGCTCTAATGCAGGAAGAGGGAGCTGATTAGAGAGCACTTGCTGGGAGAGCTTGTTTTGGTTGTGTTTGATCATTTTTACCATCAGTAGAGTACTGTAGCACTTTCTCGTAAGGCTAAAGCATGGTGCTACTGGGCACAACTGTGCTTATTCACTTTGTATAAAGACAAATCTGTTCATCTGTGGGTATTTTTGGAGCCCAGGAGATGGAGAATTTTGCAGAATTTGGTTCATTGTAAATGCCAGCCTCTGATTGTGGGGAAATGAGTGTTTTCCTTTGCAAAACAGGAACACATGTTGGTCACCCGCTCCATCAGGAGCCTGGGAGGCTGTGTAAATTGGGTCTCACTGCAGGTTTTCCTAGAAGTGCTTTAAACAGAGCAAATACTGGTTTTTGCACATAACTTTGTGCTGGAACATGAGGGAAATGGTTGGAGGAGGCAAACATTGTCTTTAGAACAAGAGAATAGGAAAGATGCCAAGGGTCCCGGTAGCAGCCGGTGGCAGCACACACAGTCTCCACAGCCCGAGTTCCAGGCTTTGAGCAGGAGCCCCTCTGGAACGTGCTGGCTGCCAGCTGCACATTGGATTCCCTCTTGCATGAACTGGGGCCAGGGTTTCCTGCTGGGGTTGTTATTGCCTGCCTCTTTCCTGTCCCAGTTTCACTGTGGAAATGAAGCGAGTGACTCCTGGATTTGTGCTGCTTGTTTGGGAACTGGGGACATAACATCCACCAGAATTTTGCTAGTTGACTTAAGGAACTTGCCAGCAATACTGAAATTGTGATGGCTGTCCAACAAGAATCATCTGAACTTTACATTATCCCAAGTGAAGAGGGCTGGAAACTTCAAAGCTGTTATGCCTGGTCCCTTAGCTATTCAAACTCATTTATCCAAAGTCTTTTTGCCAGTGTCTCTGGAGATCTTTGGATAATCAAGTTTTCCTGTACTACAGTGGACATTTTCTCACACAAAATATAGCTGTTTATTATTTTATGTACCTACAGAAAACTCCCAAGGTATTTTGTAGCTAGCGTAACCTGGTTTAAAAATTGGGTGTTCTAAGCATATTTTTATACAGTTAAAAAAGAAACAGTGTCACCTATCACAATTAGCTTAAATAGATTGTTTCAGATGCAAAATATAATCATGAATGAATTGCTAGAACGTAAAAACTCCCACAGAAAACAGAGACTATGCTGGAGATTAAACTGTTAAACAGCAAGGTAAAACGTATGATGATTTCAGAATCAGTATTTGGAACTTTTTTCCCTCTGTAAAAATAACTTTAAAAGTCAGGAAGTTTTACAAGCTGTTATCTGATTTAACCCCCTTTAAATTCAAAGGGCATCTTTCTGTTGCTCTCTGTCTATTTTGAGCCATACTGTGTATGAGATTGTGTTGGCTTCTTGGAAAACCAGGTTCATTATTATTTTTACCCTCTGTTTAAATGTTATTGCATGGATTATATATTTATTGAAAAATCACAAGATAAATTTTTACAGAGATAAAGAAGAAACAAAATCTGAGAATTGCAAACTGTAATATTTTTCTACAAAAGCAGCAAATTTAATATGTGATTTAGAGACACATATTCTTCTGGTTTTAGCTGTATTGATGCCATACTCCAAGTAAAGAGGAGGCATAATATTTTTTGTATTATGTATTGCCCCCAAACACAGGCTCAGTGGCTTTTGGCAGTGGGTGCACGGGTGCAGTGTGAGGTGCTCCTGTACCCCTGTCAGCTCTTTGGCCTCAGGGAGTCTCATGGACACTGCAGAACTGCAGGGGAAGGTCTGTGCTGTTTTCTTTCCTCATCTCGGGGGACAGCTCCTTCAATACTCCCATGTGACAACATAAGCACTGCAGCCAAGATGTAGAAACAAGTCCAGTTGATACTAACAGTAAACAAAAAGTAGTTCTGGGCTCCTGTGCCACATTCAGCCTGGGAATACTTTTAATGTCTTTTCTCTAAACAAATCCTTGCTATTTGTGGCGAGGCTCAGTGCTTGTAAACAAGATGTTATTAGCTAACTAGTGAAAATATGTAGATTTTCCTGACTTTCTATACTGAATCAGGGACAGTCCAAGTAATCACAGTTTAGGACATCACTACATAATTCATTTGTGTGTAGATCTCTTCAGGACTGCAATTGCAATAGTAGGGATGTAGAGGCAACCTGATTTGAATCTCTGTGAAGTGACCAAGATCTCTGCATATGACTTTTGATATATGTTCTTATCTCATATACATTAACAGTGAATGTTGCAGTAAAGCAAATGAGACAGTCTGAACAGAGGGAAGTCAAAGGATATGTGCTGAGAGCACTGTGTAAAACTCCACTGTCATCTCTCAAGCTCTCCTGGGATACTTATATCATGAAAAATAGGTTTGCTGAACCCATAATTGCAATAAAAATTATGTGGTTTTTTTTGAGAGCCAATCATAAACTGTAGCTTTGGTTAAGATGAGTAATAACAAAGGAAAATGTGAATATTAGGTTATTTCCAGTAACTTCAAGTTATGCAGATAGAACAAGAAATGGTGCAATTTTCACTGGTGGTACTTAGTGTTGGTTGGTAGTGATACAAATGAGATTAAATAATAACTTTGGGGTTTAAATAGATGGTTTTCCTGTGGTTTGAGTTTGCTTTTGTGCTTGGTATTTATTATGTAACTCTGGCTAAACAGGTTTATTTTTACAAGTATTTCCTTTGACTGCTAAGGAGTTAACTTGGTGAGACACCAAGCAATGCTGGTGTAGCTGCTGAAGGCAGTCATGTACAATGAGCGTGAAATCTGCTACTGATGTGTACAGCACGACATCCCTTATGCTTTCACATAATTCCTCATTCCTGTTATTTTTTTTTTTTTTTAACTGGAATGTCTCTTATCGATCTTTACATCGGTTAGTAACAATTTAAAGTACACATGTTTAAGCTTAATGCAAGAAATGATTTTCTGAAGTTTAGATGCTTGTAAATTAAATGAGTAGGAGTAGGTCCCCCCCTCCCACCCACACACCCTTTAAATCCTAGCAGCTAGAAAAAGGGGTTTGTGTTGCTACAGTAAGTATAAGTNTTTTGTGTTGCTACAGTAAGTATCAGTCTCTTAGCTCTTCTACTTTATTCACTCAGGGACTAATTACCAACTTTTTACATGAAACAGCCTTACTGTGAGCTCACAGTGGGGCGCGCATCTTTTTCTATCCTTATTGAAAAGTAAACCCTTAGGTCTTCTGGAATATATTATATGTTTTACAAGAAATAGCAATTGCTTTTCTGTCAAACAAAGAATTTTTGTTCTCTATAGCTTACTTTTGACGATTAAGACAAAAACAGTATTATAGTGTGTCAGGATCTGCTCTACAGTCACAGTAAAAATCTGCCAGTATTCCCAGATATCCTCCCATTTTGATTATTTTCCACATCTGCCATGAAACTGTGCTTTAAGCTGAAACTGCATACAACATTCAGCCCGAGGAGAACACTTTTGCATATTTTCCCCCAAAATGGGTCTGGTCTTTAGAGGGTAAAAATATTTAGGTTTCAGAGAGATTTTCTCCCTCTCATATTCC
This sequence comes from Hypocryptadius cinnamomeus, assembly GCA_013400635.1. Lineage (NCBI taxonomy): Eukaryota > Metazoa > Chordata > Aves > Passeriformes > Zosteropidae > Hypocryptadius > Hypocryptadius cinnamomeus. The sequence continues at coordinate 11,902 of VYZP01006340.1, forward strand.
AAACATGAAATACTGAAAATTTGGGGGTGTACGAATCTATAGAGAGTTTCCTTTGGTCTGGGAATTTTGAAAAGAAAAATGAAACAGAATGAGAGATTTAACTTTGAAAAATAGTAACTCCTTGGGAGCACTAAATATTTCCTGGAGAAAGCTGGTTAAATGTTACTGCTCATGTCTTTTATTCGATGCTGTTTCTACATGAAGCAATGAAGAGGTA
>VYZP01006394.1:309-16414 GCA_013400635.1 Hypocryptadius cinnamomeus
ATATTATATATATATATATATATATATATATATATATATATATATATATACACACATCTGGGTTTGAATTCCTACCAAGTTTTCTGCTAACACATTATATATAAAAATATTTATATAATAATAGAAATAACACTTAGGATACTATATACACTACACATAACTATCTGTATCTAGCATACACATAATTTTTATATTGAGCTACATATACATATTTATAAACTCACTCTCTCTAGTTTTTATATAATCCTATATATAGTTTTAATATAATATGTATACTATGTACTCTCTCTATATATACTCTACAGACTATACTGCGTGCTTGATATAAAGAGTATATACTCCAGAGTATATATGTATAGAGTACTACCAATACCCTATTGAGTACATATTATATATGGTATATATACAATATACAGTATATGATATACACTACATCCAGTGCATGTAATATACAGATATATATATATATGTATCTATACTTAGATACTGCATATGAAAACTATCTGTATACTATGAATATCTCTATAGTATACATGCATTTACATACAGATAATGTACATATAGACAGTATATACAGAGAGATATACTAGGTATACTCTACATAACTCTGTATGCAGAGGGTTACATTCTGTATCTGTACTGTGGGCTTTTATCAGTGTCCCTGGGCTAGGACCCCTCAGGATCAGTGGCTGGGGAAAGCCACTGCCCACAGCCCTGGTGGGACCACACTGCAGCACTGCCAGGGGGTTCCTGGGGCTGAGGGGCAGGAGCAGGGAGGTGTCAGCACAGGGAAGTCATGCCCACCGATGCTACGTTCCCACAGTGTAACGCAGCGTGGGGAGGATGCACCACCGAAAGCAAAGCACCGAGAACATGGGAAGGGGCAGGAGAAGGGCTCACAGAGCCCCCTTACCTGTGCCCAGCTGAGGTTCTTGTTGGTCAAGTGGTAATGCACCATGCCCTGGTGCTCGTGCTTCAGGACGCTGCCTGGGGAATTGAGCAGGGAGGGGCTCTGTGTTAGGGAAGGTGCTGAAGTTCACACCCAGCACCCTGCCCCTGTTCCAGGGGCAACCACGCCAGCAGCTCACGGTACCTGGGAAAGTCTTCTCCACGAAGGCCTTGAAGGCCTGCAGCTCACCCTCCTCCTCACTCCGGGTTTTGGCCAGCAAGGTGTATCCACTACCAAACTTGCTTTTGAGGTGCTGGGGGCTGCCCAGGCACTTGAACTGCCCGTTCACCATGATGGCCAATCGCGTGCACAGCGCCTCGCACTCCTCCATGCTGCAGGAAGGAGAGGACTCGTTCAGAGAATCCCAGGATGGTTTGGGTTGGAAGGAACCTTAAAGCTCATCTTGTTCCACCCCCTGCCATGGGCAGGGACACCTTTCACTAGAATAGGCTGCTCCAAACCCAGTCCAGCATGCCCCCAGAGATGGGGCAGCCACAGCTTCTCTGGGCATGTAAGCACCAGGACACAAGCAGAAGCATCTGGGAAGCAGCTGGAGGTGTGTTCCCTTCTCTCTGGACTCTTTGAGGAGGGAGATTTGGGTAAAGCTAGCCACTGGCTGCAGGCAGTGCATGCCCACCCACCAGGCAGGCCCTGGAGGTGTGTTCCATCCCTTGGATCCCACCACTCTCCCTGATCTCTCACGCCAAGCCCTGCCCAGCCAAGTGTCACCTGTGGGACGTGAAGATGATGGATTTGCCACACTCTCGTGTCCGTGTCACTGCGTCCCAGAGCAAGCGCCGGGCCACGGGGTCCATGCCAGTGGAGGGCTCATCCAGGAAGATCACGGGGGGGCCACCAATGAGGGCAATGCCAGCACTCAGCTTCCGCTTGTTCCCACCGCTGCAGAGGAACCACAGAACCATCAATGTTGGAAACATTTGATCATCAAGTTCAACCTTCAGCTGAAAACGGGAGCGAGGAACGGGGCCAGAGAGCCAACACGGGCACAGGGAACACCACGCAAGAGGAGGGACAGGGGTTTGCCCACGCCTGCTCTCACCTGTAGGTCCTGACGAGCTTGTCGGCGTGCGGCTCCAGGAGCAGCCCCCGCAGCATGTTCTCCACGCAGCTGCCGATGTAGCGCTCGGGGATGCCGCGCAGCCGCGCGTACATGCTCAGCGTCTCGCGCCCCGTCATGTGCTCCAGGAGGGCGTCGAACTGCGGGCAGTACCCGATCCGCTGCTGCACCTTGGGCCGAGAGGAGCGCACGGCAATCAGCCCACGGGCAGGTCTCTGAGCCGGAGGTGCCTGGGCACCCACAGGCCTTGCTGCTCTACTCTGAGGTTTTGCTCAGAGTGATGGCAGCCCTGAAACCATGGGTGGAATGAGAGGGCAATGCTCCCTGGAGCAGCTGGGATGACGGGGATGGACGGATGTGTTTCTGCACAGCAGCTGGGTGGGCTCACAATGCCTCTGCCAAGCTGGTTCCTCAGTGTGAGGGACCATTTTGGGGTTCCCAGGCTCTCAGGAAAAGGAAAGAGCTGGAGGGCTTGTACCTCCCCCATGTTCTGTTCACTTCCAGGGACAAGAGCATGAGAGAAGGCAGTTTCAGGGAAGGAAGCAATTTGGGGCATGCTCTCAAGGAATGTTCTTCATGTCCAACCTTGTCTGGGATCCCCATTCACTTAAGAGTTGGACTTGATGGTCCTTGTGGGTCCCTTCCAAATCAGAATATTCTGTGAAATCTGGGATAGTGGTAGAAGAAGGACTGGACGAAAAGCCTAATCCCTGCTCATCTCTTCCTCTTCCAAAGGGAGTGGGCAATTCCCAGCAAGGAGACCCCTAGCAGAGGTCTGGAAAGGTTTGATACACTCATTTTAGAGACCATCCTTTAAATATTTTCCACATTTCCAACTATGGAGGTAAAACCCTTTGATGAAGGGTTTGCTACCCTCACCAGGTTTGGCCTCCATTTGTACCACATCTGTAATCCCAGTGGAGAGGAGACTGCTTCCACATGGCCAGAAAACAGAGAGCTGAGCCAGCCAAGGACACAATGTCCCTGGGATATTGTCTCTGCCTCTGGAACTGCAACCATGTCCTCTTGGAGGCACCTGCAAGGTGGCTCAGCCCAGCCAAACACAGGATGGTCTGCAACACCACCCTCGCCCCGGCAGACTTGGGTACCTTCTTGATGTTGGCCAGAATGCTGTGGCCATCCACAAAGGCGTCCCCTGATGTGATGCTCTCGTCACCCGTCAGCATCTTGAAGGTGGTGGTTTTGCCTGCTCCATTGAAGCCAAGGAGACCAAAGCATTCCCCTTTGCTGACGGCCAAGGAGATCCTGTCCACTGCCAGCAGGGACTCCCGGCTGTCGTAGACCTGGAGGAGACCACACACGAGCCACGTGTCACTGCCCGATGGCACGGCAGGGCAGGCGGTGGCTTTGCCAGCCCCGGGAGGACGCGGTTCAGATGGCAGCAGGATGCTCAGGTCATCCTGCCTCACCTTGGTGAGCTCCTTGATGACCAGAGGGCTGCTGAGAGACGACAGCAGTTCTGGTGGAGACTCCAAAACCTTCTTCCTCTCATCTGCCACGTCCCTGTCCTCTGGCAGCACAGACACCCTGTTCAGCAGGGCCACCTGAACACAGGGGGAAGACACACTCTGTGTCACCTGGCTGCTGGGGGATGAATGGTTTCCTCCAGTGTCCCCAACCCTAGCAGGATCCATCCCTTCCATCAGCTCTACCTCTGGAGATGCCTCAGTCCCTTTGCCAATCCATACACTTAACAGGATTGGCTCCTCCAAGCTCCAGGGATGCTCCCTGGGAAGATGATTTAGGTGATGAGGGCCCGTCTACAGCTCACAGGGACTCCTGGGCTGGGCTTGGAGGGCACAGCTCCCTCCCACGTGCTTCACTCACCCATTTCCGCCGCCTGCAGATGCCACAGACCAGAGTTCTCAGTCTCCAGAGAAGGTTTGTCTCAATGAGGAAGAGGAGGAAGAGGAAGGAGAAACCCTGGATGGCCAAGGAGGTCAGGTACCGCCCAATCCCAGGGGTCTCCCAGGAAAAGTAGTTCATCTGATAACTGATATCTGAGGAAAGATGGAACAAAATCAACTCCAGGATCAATCCACACTTTGGGGAGGGGCAGATAAACTCCAGAGGAAGCTGTGAGCCCAAAGCTTTGCCAGGCTTATCTTCATCCCACACTGGCTCCCTGCCCACAGCTCTTTCCAATGCTTCCCACAGGAGGATTTGGGTCTGGAGGGGATCTGGCAGAAGATGCCCAGTGGAGGCAGGCAGAGGACTCCAATCTTGGCATTGGGACTTCTTTACTCATCTGTGAAACTTCCCCTAGCCCGCATTTTTCCTCCAAATCATGAGTAAGGCGATCCACTTAAGGAACTTTTTCCTATGTATGTCCTAATATGCTGCCCAGTTTTTGCTCTAAAATGATACCTACAGCTACTGCCCAGGCAGAGGCCCCATGGGACTGCCCAGTTCCACCACCCACCCCACACAACCCCCCAGTGATGCTGTGGGGGTTGGCCAGGTGAGGAGGCAGCGACTCACTGAAGGCCTTGCAGATGAAGATGGCTTCAACGGAGGAGGTGCAGAACTGAATGAACTCGTAGTTCTGGTAGAAGTCACTGATGCACTGGCCCAAGCAGTAATTGGGTAAGACGAGAAAAACTTTATCCAGGGTTTTGGAGAGGTCCACCAAGCCCAGCTCTGAAAGAGAACAGATGGATCAATGAATTAGAGACTGCTGGTTTGGGAGAAAAAACCCTGACACCTGAAAAACCCTGAAGTTTAGGGGGAAACCAAACATATTTTTTCTCATTTAATGGGTGAGAATGGACTGTTTTAGTGTTTTATGGCTATTGTGGGACCAGCCCTGGGGTGAGAGAGCCTCCTGGGGGCTGCACCTTGTTGGTGATGGCTGGGCAGGTACAGAGGGCAGTGACCCACCTGGGATGCTCATGATGGTGACGGCGAGGAAGGTGGCGGTGCCGGAGAGGATGTTGAAGATGGTCAGACGGGTGTAGGCTGTGGCTGCCACCGAGAAGAAGAAGCTGAGGAGGTACATGAGGGGGATGATGGCCCAGCCATAAAGGAGGAAGATCAGCATCACATCAACGAGGTGGCTGTCTTGGGTGAAGGCTTGCACGTTGAAGGCTTGGAATATCACCTGGGGCACAGCAATGTGGGGAGAAGGCACATTTGGCTTGACCTCAGACGATGTCTCCTTGTCCCAGTGGCCCAGGGTAATATCAGCACTGCACTGACCCAGACAGCCCCTCATGGATGTGTCCTACCAGCAGCCCATGGCTGTCCCCAGGGGAGGCCCTTTCTGCAGACTGGGATGCAGAAGGGCAGATCTGGGGAATTCCCCTCCGAGATCCCATGGATTTAACATTTTCTAGTCCCAACAGCAAAGTGTTCAGCTGCCAGAGGACACTGCCCCAGCTGGTTGGCCATGGTCCAGCTCCCAGCAGGACCAAGGGAGAGCTTTCTTGTTGGTCCTTTCTACAGAGCCATTGCCAGTGGCCTTGTCCTTCTCCCTGCACCCACACAAACTCCAGAGGAGCAGCACTCAGCACTCCCACCAACAGGGAGGGCATTGGGGTGCCAAGGGTGACTCACCAACATGAGAGCACAAGGGATGAGGAAGTTGATGATGTCCCAGAGCAGGGCAGAAAGCCAGAAGTTGACCACATAAACGCCGCTGACGAACTGGACGTGCTTGGCCTTGATGGCGCGTTCGCTGACCAGCAGCAGCGCGAAGGTGCTGGCGAGTGAGGCCATCCCATACAGCAGATTGATAGCAATGGCAAACCCAGTCTGGCCTCTGTGGGGACAGGGGGACACGTTAGGGCAGGGACACCTCAGCAAAGTAATGCTGAGGCTACACAGGGACAGCATAGAATCACAGAATAGTCTCAGTTAGACGGGACCCACAGGGATCATCCAGTCCAACTCCTAGCGCTGCACAGACACCCCAACAGTCCCACCCTGTGCATCCCTGAGAGTGTTGTCCAAATGCTCCGGGAGCTCTGGTAGCCTTGAGGCTGGGCCCATTCCTTGGGGAGCCTGGTCAGTGCCCCAGCACCCTCTGGGGGAAGAACCTTTTCTTGATTTCCAGCCTAACCCTCTCCTGACACACCTTCAGCCATTCCTTCGGGTCCTGTCTCTGGTCACAGAGCAGAGATCAGCACCTGCCCCTCTGCTGCCACTCTTGAGAAAGCTGCAGCCAGCACACCCACACTGGGCTTCTTGAAGAGGCTACACTTTGCCAACATGCTGAAGACACACTCAAGGGAGACAATCATCCCCCAGGTGGGGTGCACAGCCCACCCTGCACATCACAGACCTCTGTGCTGCCTTGGTGAGGTCCCAGACATGGGCCCTCTGGTTTAGGTGAGGTTCAGAGGCCCTGGATGTGGGGTTTTATGAAGAGCATGGCCACATGGCCTCCCCTGCTATGAGCACCTAGGAAAAATTAACTCCAGCCAGTATCTCGAGGGGAACAGCCAACCCCTGAGATGTGCATGGGGTGACGTGGCTGCCAGGCTCAGCAGGGAAGTCATCTCCACAGCTTTGCTCCCCTGACCTCCTGAGTGCAGTCACAGCTACATTTAGGTTGGAGCAGCTCCAGCCTGGCTTCTCCACTGACCCCAGCACAAATAAGCCAACCTGCACCCATGGGAGCCCTAGCAGGAAAGCGAGTCCTGTGCCATCACCACACGTACTCCATGAGCTGGTCCTTGGCCTTCTCGGTGATGTTGCGGGGCTGGGGGTAGTTGGTGACGGTGATGGAGGCGTTGGGGCCTGCCAGCACCCTGAGGACGGCGTTGTCAGCCAGCATGAGGGCGGTGGCCGGGGAGTGGTAGGCCTGGTTGTTGAAGAGCGCCGTGACCAGCGTGCGGTTCCCCGCGCCCTCGAAGGAGGCGGCTGCAATGTAGTGCTCGTTGAAGGCTCCTCCTTCCTCGGAGGCTCGGGAGATGAGGTACTCCTCCAGCCCACCTGCCAAACACCACCGCTGTTACGGGCGGGCTCCATCACACCACTGCTAACTCAGGCCAACTGGAAAAGACCCCAAGCGGACTCAGCCCTGGTGGCCCACCCTAGTCCTGATCACAGAAATACAGATCCATAAAATCTCCTGAGTTGGAAAGGACCCACAAGGATCATCGAGTCCAACTTCTGGCCCTGCATAGGACACCCCAACAATGCCACCATGTGCCTGAGAGCGTTGTCCAAAGCTCCTTGAGCTCTGGGAGCACTGGGGCCGTGACCATTCCCTGGGGAGCCTGTTCCAGTGGCCACACACATGGGGTTATGGAGAAGACAGCTCTGCTCAGGTGAGGGGAGGTCCTGCCAATGATGTGACAGTCCCACGCAGGAAAGAAAAGCATCAGATATGCCACAGCTGGGACCTAAACCACCCACACCAGTGGCCCCTGGACACCCCACCAGGCACAACCTGCTCCAGGGGTGCTCCCTGAGCCCTCACCCAGCACCTCCAGTGGTGACTGACGCTGGGCATCCAGCAGATCCGTGTACTGCTCCGCCAGCCTCTGCGGCAGCCCCGCGGCGCCCGACACCGAGAAAGGCACGATGGTCTGGCCGTAGGGCTCCAGCGTCAGCCGCAGCTGGGACGAGTCCCGCGGGCCCGGGAAGGTCTTGGCCACGATGAGGGCAAAGGCAGTGAAGATCAGAGGCACGAGGAACTGCGCCGCCACCATCTTCCAGTTGCGCCAGCTGTACATGGCCCGCTTCATGAACATGGCGTAGAACTGCTGGCAGCACAGGTAGAACTGCGAGGGGAGAGGCCGGGTCATGGTGAGCCCTGCCAGCTGTGGACACGTCACCCCACGCAGCTGATGTGGAAGACGACCCCAAACCACCGCCATCCCTTATGCACCTGCCAGCCCGCAGCAGAGCCTGCTCTCCAGCTAAGCCTATAAAGGGATTAGCAGGGCAGCTGCCCAGCTCCAGCTCATCCAACTCCACGGTTTCTGAATGAGTCACAGTCACTTTGAGATCTCAGGTGTTAAAAGCAGCTTTAACCATGACCTTTACCTTCCTCCACCTCCCAGCAGCTGAGGCTCCCAAACAGGATTACTGCAGGGCAGGTGTCGGCCAGAGCAACCAGGTGAGCACCTGCGAGTGCCCAGCCCAGCCCCTGAAAACACCTTCTGTGCTTTTCAAACCCAACAATATCCTCCTCCCTCTCTGCCTTTGAGACATGCCCTTGAGAAGACAAGCGATATTGATCACAGGCGCTGAGGCAGCGGGGCATGAAGGGCTGCCAGGGAACTGGAACACGAGCCCAGTGAGGGAAGGAAGATGGATTTTCTCATCTTCCTTCTGGAAAACTCCAATGATGGAACGGCAGGTGGAAAACCACATTAGATCACCTTGAAGAGCAACTCGGATCCCAAGATTAACATGAAGAGTAACCCTTACCAACCCTAAAAATCATTTGTCCTAACGATGCAGATTCCAACTTGAACTTTCAATTTGATGTTCCAAACCGCATGCAACAAGAGCAACCCTGGGGGAGGCTCCACCTGGGGGAGGCTCCACCTACTTCAAGCCCCTCCTTTCACATGTCCCCTCCCTGTTCCTGCTGCACCGACCCCCCAGCACTCACCCCGGTGTTGAGCTTGATGCTGGAGCAGTCCTCAGTAATGAGCGCCCCGCTGTCATCCGTCATGTCTGTCATGCCACTCAGGCTGCTGGAGTCATCCATGGCCCAGTCGTTGGAGCGTCTCTCATGCTGGTACTGCAGAGCAGGCAGCTGGATGGCCTGGATATCCATGCTGGAGTCCACGAGCTTCCCAACCCTGTGCCAGGAGGGAAAGTGGGTGATGAAACAGATCCAGGCAGGATACAGCTGTTCTCAGCTGGGGAAGCCAAAGCCAAGAGACCAAAGCCAACAAGTGCCCCAGAGGGCTGTGCTGGACATCACCAAAGCACACGGGCACTGGTCACCCCTCCGCCTACCTGAGGAACACCTCCTCCATGGTGGTGACCGAGGCGCCGTAGCTGGCGATGCCCAGCTCCTCCCGCCGCTGCTCCAGCTCCGTGAACAGGGCCTCAAACCTGAGCGGAGAAGGGAGATGTCAGACACTGGCACTTGTGGGAGGGGGCACTCGGGGTAAAGACCCTCTGGGCATCAGTCCTGCAGCTGGCTGGAGTCATGCATCCAACCCCAGGGCGACCTGTGACATTGAGCACACCCCTGTCCCCAAGGGCAGATTTTGGGCTCCACTGGCTGTTTGTTCTTGCCTCAGCTATCACAGAATCATAGAAACACAAAAGGGTTTGAGTTTGGAAAGTGCCTTACTGACCATCTCATTCCACCCCCTACCATGGGCAGGGACACCTTCCACTGTCCCAGGCTGCTCCAAACCACATCCAGCCTGGCCTTGGGCACTGCCAGGGATCCAGGGGCAGCCACAGCTGCTCTGGGCACCCTGTGCCAGGGCCTCACCACCCTCACAGGGAACAATTCCTTCCCAATATTCCATCCATCCCTGCCCTCTGGCAGTTGGAGCCATTCCCTGTGTCCTGTCCCTCCATCCCTTGTCCCCAGTCCCTCTCCAGCTCTCCTGGAGCCCCTTTAGGCCCTGGCAGGGGCTCTGAGGTGTCCCTGGAGCTTCTCCTCTCCAGGTGAGCACCCCCAGCTCTCCCAGCCTGGGTCCAAAACAGAGAGGGCTCCAGTCCTTGGAGCACCTCTGTGGCCTCCCTGGACTTGTTCCAGGAGCTCCACATCCTCCTGCTGGTGCCTCCAGACTGGGAGGGAGCACTGCAGGAGGGGTCTCATGAGAACAGAGCAGAAGGAGACAATCAGCTCCCCTGACCTCCTGGGTCCATAGATCTGATTTCAGAGACAGAACATCCTGCCTCCCGTGTGCCACCCTCAGCACTACAGGAGGAACTGAATCCCATTTTCCACAAGCAGTGCTGATGCAGGGAGCAGCTCCCCTTTCCAGCAAGCCTGTGAGACAGTGTGTGAAGACAAGGGACCCCCCAGGGAGGGGCAGCAGAGGACAATGGCATTACCTGTGTGTGCTCTCCTTGGGCAGGATGAAGGACAGCTCTGCCCCAGCATTGCTCTCCATGGTGGCGTTGGGCACGTACTGGCAGATGAGGCGGGAGATCTCCCCCAGGTTGCAGTAGGGCTCCTTCACCATCACCATGTGATATCCTGCCCCTGGGGGGAGCCACGAGAGAAGGGAGAGGAGGGTCAATCCCAGCCCAGCCCACCTGGGCAGGGGGCTGCAACAGAGAGGGATGCACAGGCACTGCTTTGCACCGGACATGGACACGATGCAAGAGCAAATGTGGGGATGGGCCCCAGGAGAGACTGAATAGCAGGATGGGGAGGAACCAGCTATCAGGCAAGGAGCAATGGATCCCCTCCCTGTTCTCTCTACCCATCCTGCTCCTCCCTGGCCAGCAGAAGACACGGAGCACAGCCTGCTCCGCTCCCGTACCGTATTTGCGCTTGAGGAAGAGCGAGGAGCCGCAGCACTGCAGCTCGCCCTTGGCCATGATGGCTATGCGGTCCCCCAGCAGGTCTGCCTCGTCCATGAAGTGAGTGGTCAGCAGGATGGTTCTGTTGCTCCTCTGCTGCTGCAGAAGATCCCAGGTGGCTCTGCGGGAGGCTGGGTCCATCCCCGACGTCGGCTCATCCAGCATCACCACCTGTACTCAGGAGATGGGAGCAGGTCAGAAAGGGCTGGGGGAGGCCCAGCAGCACAGGAGGGGACAACCTCAGGACCCAGGAGGAGCCTTGGCCTCACAGCTGTGATCTTGGGGAGCAGCTACAAGACAGCAGAACCTCAGGGCATGACCCTCAGAGTGGGAGTGCTCCTGCCTGCTCCCCGCTGTCCTTGCTCCTCCCACTGGCTCACCGCAGATGAGGAACATCCCCAGAGCCACCCCAAGGACCTGCACTGGCCCCAGGTGAGAGGTGAGCCCAGCAAAGCCACCTGCCTTGGAGTCCCCGATGAGGGCGATGCCGATGGACAGCTTGCGCTTCATGCCCCCGGAGAGAGCCTTGGTCAGGGAGCGGCGCTTGTCCTCCAGGCCAAGGATCCTCAGGATGTGGTTGATCTCCTCAGGACACTTGGAGGCTGGGTATCCCTTCAGCTGCCAGACAGGGAAGGAAGGGATAAGCCCACCTGCAGGGCTGCCAAATCCCACCACACTCCCTGCTCTACACACAGACAGGAAAGTGGGGCAGCAGGGATGGACTCCTGCCCACCCCTGCAGGAGCTGGCACAGCTGGCAGGGGTGGTTCCATGGAGTTGTGCTGTCTGAGACCCTCCACTCCTCCACCAGCCTGCAGATGAGGTGGAAGAGGATGCAAGGGCTGTTCTGCTTATCATGGAATCACGGAATAGTTTGGGTTGGAAGGGTCCTTTAAGATCATTTAGGCCAACTGCCCTGCCATGGGCAGCGACACCTCCCACTAGCCCAGGGTGCTCCAAGCCCTGTCCAACCTGGCCTTGGACACTTCCAGGGATCCAAGGGCAGCCACAGCTTCCCCAGGTAACCTGTGCCAGGGCCTCATCACCCTTACAGGGAAGAATTTCTTCTGTACATCCCATTTAACCCTGCCCTCTCTCAGTGTGAAACCATTCCCCGTTTTCTTGTCATTCCAAGCCCTTGTCCAAAATCCCTCTCCTGGAACCCCTGTAGTCACTGCAAGAGGCTCCATGGTCACCCTGCACCCTTCTCTTCTCCAGGTGAACACCCCCAGCTCTCCCAGCCCGGCTCCAGAGCAGAGGTGTTCCATCCTCTGACCATTTCTGGACCCACTTGATATATCCCACCACACTTCCCCACCTCCAGGAGCCCAGGTGCCTCCCCCAGGGCTGTCCCCCTGCTCGGTGCCAGGCTCACCCCTACATAGAAGTGGAGGTGCTCTTCCACCGTCATGTTGTCGAAGAGGACGTCGTGCTGGGGACACAGCCCCAGGCTGCGGCGGATCAGGACCATGTCCTGGGAGATCTCGTAGCCGTTGATGTAGGCCTGCCCGCCCGTCGGGGAGTGCAGACCTGTGGGGAGCGGGACACAGCTGCTCAGGGTGACCCCAGCGGCCAGGAGCCAGTGGAAATGTGGAGGGTCCTGATAAGCATCCCCCTGCCCCTGCCAGCTTTCTGCCAAAAAACAGAGCAAGTCTGTCTCGTGCTCAGGCTGGGGTACAGCAGCTTCCTCCTGCCCGCAGGACAGGCTGCAGGGCACCCACAAGTGGGAACTGGGCCAGCAGTGCAGAAAGGAGAGGAACAGGCAGGTCAAACATGGTTCTGAGCCGTGCAGAGAGCCAGGCAGGGCCAGGGCAGAGTTCCAGGAAGGTCCCGTGACCCCCTGAGTTGCCAGGAGCAGCTCAGAGCAATAGAGAACAGAAGAGGACCATCAAAGGTCACTGTGTCCATTGTGCCAAAATAGGCATCCTGGAGCCCAGCAGATCCAGAATGACAAACACCAGTTCCACCTTATCTGCGTTATCATGGCAAAGCCTACAGAGAGCAATCCTACAGCAGGTCCAGTCTCTTCTCACAGCTCTCCAGCACAAAACCTGGCTGTCATTTCACCCACTGGCTGATCCCACTCTTGTGGAGCATTGAGCAGGGATCCCCCATGCTCCTTCCATCTCCCTCTCACTACCATGGCACTCCTAGCCTTCAGGAAACTGAAGGTGCTCCAAGGAAGATCAAAAACCCCTCCCCGCCCTCAGAGACAGGGTCTGGCTCTTCTTTGAGGGTAAAGCCATCAGTTCCTGCAGCAGGAGACTCCTACCTGTGAGCATGGACAGAGTGGTGGTCTTCCCAGCACCGTTGTGTCCCAACAGGACGGTGATCTGCCCTTCATACATGTTCACTGTCAAGTCCTTCACTGCCTCTTTTGTCTTGTTTCCCACTTTGAAGACCTGTGGAGATCAAGTCCATGATCGGTGCTGCACCGCAGGCAAGTGCCTCAGCCCCACCAGCAGGCAAAGCCTGGGATGTTCACAGGGTGTTACCAGGAGACAACAGGTCTAATTCAGGTTACATTCAGATGTCAACAAGTTAAATACAGATGTCACTGCACCTCCAAGTATGCAGCACTTCACCCCACCACAAATGCAGCCAGCTCTGGGGAAGAGCCATACCCAGCCCCAGGGCAGCACAAGGATACAGAAGCTGCCTGCAGGCAACAGATTTTACAAAACCAACATTATGGTGTGTTTGTGCCCTGCTGGGCAGTCAGTACCTTGGACAGGTGCTTTATTTTGATGCCTGACACGAGGTCAGCTGGTTCCTCCTCAATGTACTGACTCTTCAGGGCTTTCTCGGGGTCCTCCTCCTCCTCTTTCTCTTTCCCCACAACAGTCCTGGGCCGCCCGCACCAGTAGGAGGGCTGATGGAGGAAGGCAGAGACAGAAATCAGGCACAGGCAGAGTCCATCTCTCCATCCCAGCCTTGGCCACCCTCCTCCTCCCACAGACACCTCCCAAGGATCTCCCAGACCGCTCTCCTTGGCCTGGGAATTACCAACCAGAACATCTTCAGCAGGCAGGCCTGACACAATGGAACAGCTCCTTCTGCCTCCCCCCATCTCTCCCTTAGAGCAGGACTGCCTGTCCTTACACAGCAGCTTTTCCCCATCTTCATCTTCATTGAAAAAATTCCACTGAGAAGTAAAATCACTCAGGCAGAATCATCCTGCCCAGGAGAGCCCATGGATGACCACCCCCTCCAAAACCCCTGAGAAACACTAAATACAGCCTGGGGTCCAGCTGCTGCAGTTACAGCCCCTTTGACGTGGCTCTCTAGGAATGAAACTGAATGTTTGGGACCTTAAATCCTGGTGGGAATAACAATTCAATAACTCCTGGATGCAAAATCAGCTTTGGCCAATGGCTGCATCTCTGTTTCCCCGGTCTGACTGCAAGAGGGAGGGAGATGTTGGAGTGAAAGCACTCTGGGATGAGGAATTTGGAAGGGAGAAGGAAAAGTCTCTCTATCACATAACAAAGGATCCATCTCCAGTATCCAAACAGAACATATTCTCCCTGCAGCCACGTAGCCGCAGTGCCCACTGCAGCTGCAGCTGCTGAGGGTGACGCCAAGTGTTTGGCTTGGCAGAGTGAGGGTGGCTCAGCTGATGCAGTGACAGTTGTCACCCACCCCTGGCACGTGGCGCCTGGCAGTGGGACACAGGTCACCCATGCACGCCAGCACGGCAGTGCTCAGGGCTGTCAAATAGCTGGATCTGGTTGCTCCCACCTGGGGTTTCTCTCCAATGCCTTTGCTTGGGCCTGGAGACATTTAAGAACACCCTGCACGCCAGGAAGTGCTGGGAGAGAGCTTTAAAGCCAAGATGACCTTCATCCACAGTAAACATCTACAGGTGCATCAGCCTTTAGTGAGGACATGCTGCAGGCCCTGTGATTTTGGAGGCCAGATGGTGCCACCCTCGCCCATCAGACTGGCCTACTGCACAGCACAGAAGTGGTGACTGTCCTAGGTGATGCTCCTCAAGCCCAGGGAGGGGTGTAAGCAGTGCTCACCGTGAGGAAGAAGTACCAGGGCTGTGGCACACCGTACTCCCCAGGGAACACGGCCTCCACGTACCAGGCCACCACGCCATACAGCACCGAGTCCAGGAGCAGCATCCCCAGCACCTGGGCCAAGGTGAAGTTGTCATCCACGCTGACAGGCTTCATGAGGTCCCTCCACTGGATGCCAGTCCCTGCAAGGCACACGGGACACTGCTACCTCTGCATCCCCAGGAGGACCATCTTCTCCAGGACTGGCAGAGAGCAGCCCCTCTGCCAGCTCACTGCTCCCTAACCAGGAGCACCTGCACAGCTCTGTGATCCTCTGCAGATGGAGGGAAAAGAGGCACTGACCCCTTGGGGCCCCCCACCCCACCATGCTCCTTCCATGGCATTCTCTGCCAGTGCCTGGGAAGAAACGATCCCTTCTCCAGCATCACCCCTCCAATCACTACAGCCACTGAGCCACTGCCACACCTAGTAAATGCATGGTCCTGCATGGAACCAACAACAGACTCTTTTAAATTAAAGAAATTAAAGATATATATTGTGAAGGAGGAAATGCAATGGTTGCCATCCATTAGAACAGAATTCCTTTAGTAATTAAAGTGAGGATGGCATTTTGCACAGCCCAGGGGCACAGGCACAACTTCGGAGAGCTGTGGTATGGGAGCAATCAGCTCTACAAGAAGAAGAAAATTGTTTCTTCTCTCCAATGTCTCTCCACCAAGCCAGTCCCACCCCACCACAAAATCAGGCTGACAGGAAGGGGATGCTCCTCTCCCCAGGAACAGATGGCCCTGCTCACCTTTCCCTTCAAACATGCCAATGAGCTGCGCCCCCATGGCCATGGCCACATTGGAGATGAGGCAGGATGCCAGCTTCTGGCTGTGGGACATCAGGTCGTAGCGGGGCGAGATGAAGAAATAGGGGATGTAGGAGAAGAAGTAGAGGAAGCCTCCAGCAGCAGCCGCGACGTTTGCTGCCAGCACAGGGAAAAGCAAGAGGGAAAAAGTCAGGTGATGCCACCCAGCACTCCTCACCAGCTTCCCATCCAGGGATGTTCCAGATTTGTGCACAAAGCATGGTTATGTGGGGGCAGGACAAGGACATGCCCACATCCCACAGCAAGGCAGGAGCCTGACCCCAGCCCCATGGCAGCTACAGAAGTCTCCTGCCCATCCCAGAGCAGAATCTGGGGCCAAGCCAGCCAGATGAGGCCCTAAGACAGGAGCTGGTCACAGTACCAGGACATTAAAGACCATCCTGTCCCACCCCCTACCATGGGAAGGACACCTTCCACTATTCCAGTTTGCTCCAAACCCCTTCCAACCTGGCCTTGGACACTGCCAGGGATGGGGCAGCCACAGCTGCTCTGGGCACCCTGTGCCCGGGCCTCACCACCCTCATAGGAAACAATTCCTTCCCAATATCCCATCCATCCCTGCCCTCTGGCAGTGGGAGCCATTCCCTGTGTCCTGTCCCTCCATCCCTTGTCCCCAGTCCCTCTCCAGCTCTCCTGGAGCCCCTTTAGGCCTTGGAAGAGGCTCTGAGGTGCCCCTGGAGCCTTCTCCTCTCCAGGTGAGCA
>VYZP01006424.1:0-15413 GCA_013400635.1 Hypocryptadius cinnamomeus
CCCAGATGCTCATAAATCAGAAAATTCTTAAAATGTCTTAGAAAACATTTCCTAGAACCTGGTGTTTAGATCTTCAAAAGGACTTTCCTGGAAATCTGAAGCTTTCTTTGGACACTCAAGACAGCATTGCTGAGAGCGCGATACCACCATAATTTCCCTCATTTTTGACTTCTTGGAATTCCTGGGTCTGATCAGCTGTCATTTCATCTCAGCTAAATGCAAAAGTACATGCAGTGCACAGTACTACAGTGACACACCAGTCCTCAGATACAGATGTTTTCTAGCATTAATAACTACCTTCTTCCTGAACTTCCATTATTAAATTTATATTAAGTTGCAAAAAACCCATTGTTCTTCAATGTGTGTATATATATGTATGAAATTTAGTTTTGAATAACAGACTATTAAAAAAAGAACTCAAAAACCCATCAAACAAACAACCAAAACCCAAAACGAACTTTGACTTACTAACCAACAGTCTTCAGTCTTTAATCATGACCACAGTTTCAATGAGAAACCAAACAAGATTATTTCTCAATAGAAATCAGTGACAAAAATTGACACATCTATGCAAAAGAACATGTTTTTGTACTGTTCTGTTTTAAAGCCCAGTATGATTTGTTGCTTTCTGCCAATAATGATTTTGCAGGGAGAAAAAGTGAAGCCTATAGATATTCCAAGCATTAACAGGTTAGAGACAAAGCTAAAAATATACTCCCAAATTTTTCAAGTCTCTATACTAAACTCTTTCCATGGGATTGCACTAATTCTCTACACACTGATGTTAAACATCTAAAGAAAAACTTAGGAGCCAACTCTAGGTACTCTGGGTTTCAAACTTGGGGAAAGGCTAGAAAAGGAACAGAAAAAAAGAAGCAATGGTGCATGCAATCTCCTGAACAAAACAAAGAGCTTGCAGTCCAGCTTAAGAAGTGGGAAAGATTCAGGCCTCACCTAAACCATTCATACGGAAATAATTTATGGGAGAGAAGTTAGTTTTCCTCACAAAAATGAAACACGAAAC
Source organism: Hypocryptadius cinnamomeus (assembly GCA_013400635.1). Taxonomy (NCBI): domain Eukaryota; kingdom Metazoa; phylum Chordata; class Aves; order Passeriformes; family Zosteropidae; genus Hypocryptadius; species Hypocryptadius cinnamomeus. Next base: position 1,025 of record VYZP01006424.1, read on the forward strand.
ACACAGCAGTAAAACTAAATAATTATGTTGGATTTAAAAAGTTACACAAAGATCATACTCTGAACAAAACTTCACCTGCTGGAAAGAAAGAAAGATACACCTTTAAATCAAGATAAGCATTTTATTTCTCCAATGAAAATCCACTGCAATGCATTATATAAAGACTTACGCATAGACTAATTTCAACCACTTTACGAATTTCAATGATCATCTTAAATATCTGCATATTATTCTTGTTATAATTAGAAAAAGTCACTACAAATGTAGCAAGAGCACTTCAGTCCTGATCCCACATATGTCCTAGACAACAGAGGTAAAAGTGTAGAGCACTACCTCTAGAAAATCAGAAGTATTTCACTGCTATTTAAAAAAACCTAAACCACAACATCTATGTTTGTACACACACACACTCTGGAATTATATGTTGACATCCATAAAATGAGAAGTATGATCAGTTTTGTGAACTTGATAGTATCAAAGCAATGAATCTGATTTATGCAGGTTAAATTGCTGCTTTACATTAGTAAAAAACTACATATATAACCTAATGACATCCTCCTGTTGCTTACATATGTTGTGTATACATGTGTACGGTCACAGTGCATTTGAATGTACTGTATTGAAAAGCTAATCTGAATTGCATGCTGACCTAAAAAAAAAAAGAATTGGTACAAACACCCCCTCAGAACATATGAATGAAGTCTGCTTCCATTCAGTCTCTATGTTACATTTTGTAAAGAAGATGGAGCTTGTTCATGTGCATGATCTGGTTACCTGTGAGAAATTTGGGAGATTTTACCTGTCCAACCAAGCCAGAAGACTTTTTGCTGCTCCAATCAGATCCACTACTGATGTCAGAAAATCATTTGGTAATTTGCGACTGGTCCTTCCATCATAGTGACCACTCCTCCTCCTCCCAGTAATGAAGTTCTGCAGATTTTTGGCAGATGCATTCAGTTTGTGAGAAAGGGTTTTTAGATTTTCTGTTTCCAAACCATAGTTCTGCATCGGAGAAAAAAAAAAAAAAAATAAAAGAAAGTTAGCTTTACAGATGAACAGAAGAACCAAGAACAGCAAGAGTGATCTTCTGCTTCAAAACTTAACCATTCCTAGTAATTAAGGCAGAAATACACCCACTCAGTAGTTTTTAAATGTATAGAATGTTCTGTTTCTGAAGAGCATAAAAAGAGAACAAAAGAAGAGCAAAATTATGAGTGATCCTTTAGCTTGTTCTAAGTGTACCGAGAAAAACATCTCAAAGAGAAAACCTAGTCTGGAAAACTGCTTTTCAAAGCAGTGCATCCCTGTCAGTAGATCACCAGAATCCCAGAATGGTGTGGGCTGGAAGGGACCATCAAGATCATCTCGTTCTAACACCCCTGCCACATGCACAGACACCTTTCACTAGAGCAGGTTGCTCAGAGCCCCATCCAACCTGGCCTTGATCAGAGGGCTCTCTCTGTAGACCTGATACTAAGGGATTGGTACCCCATGTCCATACTCACAATAACTCCTCAGACACACCTGGCACCAGGCCTTACAACTAGCAGAAGTATGCAGCACGGACAAAGCGTGGCACTAAATTGGTTTTGTTGGCTTCAGAGATCTAAGTAAGTTAATTAGCATACTTGTATTCTTTTTTAGCAGTAAAGGACCACCACAATAACATACCAGAGAACACAGTACTGCCCTGCTCAACCTCTATTTCACTCATTTAAAGTCAAGTTTTAAACTTTGTTTCCATTTAAGATTCACTCACTTAAATTACATTCCTTAGCTGAGCAGAAGAGACATAAATAATTATGCAGAAATATTACCAAAAAGCATTAACAAACAATATTAACAGTAGCTGGAAATTCTTCAAAAGTACAAGTGTTACCAAAACAGCACTCAAGAATGCCCTGATTTAATGTTCAATTACAATATAATAAAGTACCATTAGCAATTTGTCATTTCTATAAGAGATTTGTTTTCCTCACATACACAAAGAGTGATAGAGTTATTACAAAAAGGACTTATTTGCCTTTGCAAAGGAGTAAGCAGTTGCACAGACTTGAGTTTAGTATTCCTCTAGGAGAATTACTGAATTTTGAAGGTTCTCACTTTAGCCACATCACAGGGTGATAGCATGGGGTGCTGACAACTTGCTCAGTTGACAACTGAATGGGATACTCGTTACAGAACATGGACCATTTCCTACCACAAACGATGAAGCAGAATGCACAAAGCCCCTCCAATACACACAGAAAAATTTACTTCCTAATGACACTCCATGACCTCCCCAGCTCTCTTCCCATGTCCCTGGTTTGCTTCCCATGCTGATCTGTCCACAAGGAGAGATGGAAGAAGAGATATGCTCGTCAATGCTAATTTGAGACTGCTGAAGCTTATTCACTTTAGTCTTTTTTCTATTGGAATTGGGGGGAAGGGTGTGAGGTGGTGATTATTTACAGCAGTTGCCTTGATCACAATCCAAACCATCTACTAAATGAATTTAGTCCTCTTTTACTACACAGGGACTGCAGGAGCACTATACTGAAGCCATTCCCAGTGAGTCCCCAGCCCTCCCACAACATCCACTCCCATGCCAAGGGGGGCTCATGATGGAAAGAAGAGACTACAGCACACAGCTCGTCTGCCATCTCCCAGCCAGCTCTGTGTGCTTGTAAACTGAGTACACTTTGCGAGGGAGCTGCTCAACCAACAACCATCCTTCCACAGAAGAGAAGGCACTTTGGAACTCAGCTGAAGGGGGCATTGACTAAGATTGCACTTCATAAACCATTACTGGAACTTTTGTGAACACCCCTATCCTGGGCAAGGAAGGCTTTGCAGGCATGTTTCTCAACTACACAGATGCTGTCCCCTGCCACTACAATCAATCCCAATTAGACAAATTGTATGTTTGGGCAGTGACTTTTCCACCATGTAAATATTTAAGAGCAATTATACAACAGATAGCATTAGGTTATAAATAAAAAATTACAAGATAAAAGCAATTAATTGGGATTGAAAAGAAAAATGTACTTTATTATGCAGCTAAATGGCTCATAACTAATAACTTATTAAATCAGTCCAAAATAAGAAGATAAACATCAGATAAAAGTATATCTGTTTTTTCCTGCAGCTTTCTGTGGTTGGTCTGGCTGAGGAAGCACGATTAAGGAGTCGGGGGAGTTGTCGGAACCCAGGACATCCCTCTGGGTGCCCTGGATGGCTTGTGCCCCTGGCAGGGGCCTGGAGATCCTGGCAGGAAGCCAAAGACATTTGGGAATTCGATCTCAACCCATGGAGCAAATTACCAACCTTATATGAAGAATTACAAGTCACAAAAGTTTAAGTAGCATAACAGTAGTTGTCACAGGGTGAGAAGTAGAATTTTGGGATTTTTAGAATGGGGGTTTGGAGTTCCAAGATGGAGGAATTTGGGCATTGCCTGTCCTTCTTCTTTCTCCTTTCTAACCTCTATGTTCTGGGTGATGTTGGCACTTTTAGATTGGTTTAGAATAGAAGTAGACAGTCTAACATAGGTGATAGCTATTGGAAAATAATCATAAATAAAGTACACGTAGTTTGTAGTATAAAGGACAACACCAGCCCCGTGGGAGGGCAGAGACAGGGTGTGCTTCGGTGTGTGCCTGCAGTTCAGACCTTGGCGGGTCGGAAAGAAAATATTCTAGATAACAGAAAATAAACAGCCTTGAGACCGAAAGCCGAAGACTTCTGAGTCCTTCTTTAACAGCTGAGGCCGGGTTGGAGGAAAAGAGACTTTTTATATGTTCTCGGAATCACCCTGATCCGGAAAAGGTTCCAAAAGGGAGTAAGTTTGAAAAAGATAACAGGTTTGTTGCTCTTACTTCATTCTGCTTCTTGAGCATCTAGCTCATTTTGGCTAAATTAATGCGGGAAGAAACAAATGAAAGATATTCTGGATGAATGACACCTCACCAAAAATGTCTTAAAGACCAGCCACAAGCAAGCCCGAACAACATGGCACTCACACCCCCACACGTGGGGGGTACAACCACAGGCTACAGGCCAGCCACGGGCATTCTCACAGGGCTGCCTTCTTTCTGATACACTGAAATGCTGAATTTCTTAATTCAGCAGGCTGTTCCCAAGGAGCCAAGTCTGATAATCCAAATATAAAACTAAGGTGGGTGAGGAGGGGGTGTGTGGGGAAGGTGCCATACAAGCCCAGACACCTCCTTGTCACCCCAGCCATGCCCCACACAGGCCCCACAGCCAGGGGAGACAGCGCTGAGGCCGAGGCGGGTCCCAAAGGTCCTCAACAACCCCAGATTATTTCAACTCCTCCTCTTCTGCCATCTCCTCTTCGTCAGCTTGTCTGTACCTCATCTGCTCGGACAGGCAGGTGCTGTCTCCCAGCCTGGGCAGGCATCCATGCCCACCCCAGCGGGAGCCCTGGCAGGCCGTGTACAGACCTCCAGTACCACCAGAAAGTAAAGCACCAGAAGAAAAGAAAACCTGCAATATTGAACACTGCAGACCAAATGAAACAACAACCAGGTTTTTTTGTACAACAGGAAAATAGGCTGCACTTATGTATACACTTCTTCAGAAAATCAGCTACAAAACCTTAGTGATGGCCACCTACGGTCACATTCTTTTTCAGAGGCTTTTTTTCACCATCAGATATGAGGGAAGGAAGAGGCAGCGTTAACAGATTCAAAGCCTGTTTTCACACATATTCATCAGATATGTGTGTGTGTGTCTGTGTGTGTGTTAACATAAAATACTGTGCCTAGGCCACATGTGAATTCAGTCTCACATTAGGATGGCACTGTCTTTGGTAAAGCCTCCACCTGTAATACAATATAGATGAAGACAGAGATGGAAAACACAGATATGGATGGAAAATACGGAGATATATTTCAGGCAAAATATATTTTGGGGCAGCTGTTTATTGAAGTCTTTAAGTACAAGGATCCTAAAGCAGCAGCCAAGCTAACAAAATCCTCACTTTGTTTATCACTAATATTTCTGGCTCACATTAAAAGTGACAAGAGCTGTGTGTTCTAATACTAGGAAAAAGCTTGCTTAAATAAAAACTGCCAAGTTGAATCATACTTTATATTCAATAATATACCATTAACAACACGGTTTTGTTAGAAATGCACTGCATTTATTTTCAAGCACTGTAAGAAGATAATTGCAGGCAAAGGAGATCCTTTGTTTTCCCCCAGTCTGCTTTTAGCCAGCACTAACACGAGTTGTGCTTTCATTAGCCAAAATATATTCACAGTCACTGAAAGAGCCACAAAGAAACCTCTGCATGCCTGTAGAGATTCTGAGAAGTGACACAAGTCTAGGCATCCACTCCCTCAATGAGAGGCCACGGAGTGTCTTCAGAGCCACCCCTCCCCAACAGAAACAGCTCTAATGGAGTCTCTTCTGCCAGTCATAAAACAGGAACTTGATGAAGCTGAACTACACAGAGTAATAGCTTGTCAGCAGGTGTTTGAACTAAAGGTGGTGGGAGCTATTAATAGACATCTTACCTGATAATTACTTTTCTGTGCCTTAACATGACAGTGTGAGTGAGGAATTGTAGCTCTTTTCTTCACATGCTGACAAGCAGCAGCTCTGATCACCACTGAGGAGTTTTGCTGGGTATTTTTGTGAGAAGAGCCAGCCCGGTCCCTCTGCCAGCCCATCTTTGCACCAGCATCCCAAGAGTAGGAAGAGTGTTCACAAACCAAATGTGAAAGTAAAGGAAAATTTTCTTTAACTAGCTTGATCAATGTTCAGTAGTTGTGTTCCCTGTTTCCCTCAATCAAAAAAAAAAAACCAACAAAAAACCAAAAAAACCTTAAAATTTAGGCCTCATCTCTTTCCTGTGTTAAATTCACTTGATTCTTGCTGGCAGGGAAGTGCATCTGACATTTTTAGCACAGTTGAAAAGCAAAGAGTTCCCAACTCAAACAGTGCTAACTAATCTCTGCTGGCTTAGACAGACTGTCTAGAAGATGCCAGGACTTTAGTTTAGGGTATTTTTATACTGCCCATTGCAAGTGCAAGGCCATCTCAGCTACCTAAATAAGCCAAGCTCAGATCTAAACACAGTACAATGTGCACCACAGACATAACCACAGTCCCATTAACAAATCCAGAAATCCCTTAAAACAGCTGTCTTGATCGCAACTTTTATGCAACCATGAATACCTCTATGTCTCCAAGCACAAATGCTGTATCAAGTTCAGTGACACTGTTTGATTCTTACAAACACTCTAAGACAGGGAAATGTGCATATGGCCTCTCTGCCTACCCTTCTAAATCACTGTGTATTTTCTTCAGCCCAGAAAGCTGAAAACCTTGTGAAACAAAAGGCATGAAAAAATATTGCTGGAAACTATGTGGAGCAAAAGGCATGCAGAGACCAGTGTTCACTTCTAGTGAAGAGACCCGAGATGGGAACTGAAGGTGCTACTGTAATACTGGTGCTTGTGGGCAAGAAGAAAATAAAAGCAGAATCTTCACCAGACAGGGGAGCAGACAGCAGTGCTCACATTGATTAATTTCTGCTGCTCCTCAGAAGAAGGTGAAGATTTATTTTAATTTGGTAAATATTTTTTGTAACACACACAAACAATATAATTTAAAGAAGAAAATGGCAACCTTTTGAAAAGACAAATTTTATAGTCTAGATAGCTACACTGAGCAATAAATTATATGTAAAGTGCGACTTCTCAATTACATCTGATATATCTCAGTAATAAGGATAACTATCACAAGAATGAAACAAAGTTTTCTCTCCAATGCAATAAAAAGTCATTTTTCACTTATTCACAGGAGTTTTAGGCAAGAATAGCATATGGATGCTAAGAAATGCACTTAAAATCACCAGGTGAGTTTAATTCTTCTCCTCACTATCTTTCGGTGGTTTCATCTTCCACACTTAATTCTTGAATATCCTTTCTGTATGTATTATTTATTTGCTTTTAAACAAATAACCTGGAAACAGTAAAGTTCATAGGGTCCTCATTTCTTGAAAAGCCTGAGGAAGATTTTAAATGAATAATCAAAACAGCATCACACAGATACCCACAGCACATGGCAGTCATTTCAAAACCACACCTGGAAATTAGTGTGGACAAAAATTCACCAAGTTCCACCCTTCGCCTCTGAAGTTGATTTTAAAAATGAACAAAATGGATCTGAAATTCATTCTCCAAAACATTTGGCTGAACACATCCCACAAAGAATGAGGCAGATAGCTTACCAGCCCAAAGCTGCTAGCAACTGATATCACAGCTTGTCATATGGAAGGTGCCTTATGTAACTTTATACCTCATCAGATCTGCCTACAACATATATTTCTAAGGGCCCTTCCTCCAGCGTCTCAAAATGTTAACACTAAGGTTATCTCTCCTTCAAATAGCACTGACATATGGGGTAATTTAGAAGTGCACAACACATGATCCTAACACATCTATTTCATAAACACAGAATAACTAGATAAGGACAGAAACCCCAGATAGCTCAAATGACACTTATCATTTACTGCAATTATTAAACACACACTGATTAAAAGGCAAACAATTTCCAAGAGTATAAATATTTGTCCTGAATGTTTATAATCAGAAAAACACTCAGGTGCATGATACTTCTAGCCTGGCAGAACCCAGGAAAGATTCATAGTCATCATCATTATCTCCTTTCTTGAAAAATGCCCTTCTTTTTCTACTCCACAATCAAGGAACACGTCAAGAAGCCCAAGCCATGCTTTGTAGCACTAATAGAGCAATTGCATAAACTATTCTTCTTTCTCTTATTCAATCAACAGACTCTGAAAGACCAAGTGCTCACTACTTTTTTTGCTTTTTTACTTTCTCATATAATTTAGTCCCTAGCCTGCCAAATGCTCTTACTTCTCCATAATTTGAACTACCAGTTCCATATCCAGTTCCATGCTTTTCCAAAAGTCTTAAACAGCTAATCGACAGTTCAAAATAATTGTTTGAAAAAGGAAATAAGTATTGTTATGAACACACTACCCTTTAAAAACGTTTTACATTGTAACAGCTCTTTCATCCAATCTGCTTTTAACTGGTTGTTTACAACTTTATGAATATCCCTCCCAACCCTAGTCACACTATGACTCTATAAACCAGGGTATGTATTTCATACTTGCCCAAACCTCCAAGCAGAGGAACGGAATGGAACGGAACGGAACGGAACGGAACGGAAAGGAAAGGAAAGGAAAGGAAAGGAAAGGAAAGGAAAGGAAAGGAAAGGAAAGGAAAGGAAAGGAAAGGAAAGGACCCCACCACCAACAAAATCCAATATTAAAGAGTATCTAGGATCCATAAGTGATTCTTGAGGCTGGTGGGAAGAAGGATGTTCACCCTTTGCATATAGACATATTTACTGCCTTTGGCACACCACGGGGTTTACTGCAGTTCTGTGTAAAAGATTTGCTAACACATTTTCAAAGTGATCTATATGAGCCTTCAGAAACTCTTTATCTCCTCAGCTTTATTGATCTGGTGATGGACTTCAGGATTTCCTGCACTGCAGTTAGATTAGCTCAGGCTGAGGAGAGGGAGGCATATGATATATGATATATAAGCAGAACTTTAACTTGCAATGGGCAATAGTGAAAATGGTACGTAATTTTTCTGCTATGACATTCAGAATACTAACAGTAAATTCCACCTTCAGTACATATAAATGTCCATTCTGAAATGAAACCTTCTTCATTTAGCACCATAATGATTAAGTCTAATATTCACTGTTACTGACAAAACAGTTTTAAGATCTGACTAGTGATAAGTGCAAAGAAAAGTATTTCTGTGTGAGAAATGGCAGGAAGATAAAATTAAGATAAAAGGCATAATTCTTAAGAGGAATCAAATCATTCATGGGTAAAGCAGGTCTATTTTTTACATTCATTTCCATATAAATGTTTTGTGTTAGTGGTAAATAATAAGTAATTTCATGCTGTTAGTGCACACCAATGTTTCCTCTGCCAAATAATAATGCCATTTCATCAGCTGCAATCTTCCAGCTTTACAGATTCAAATATAGCATGCAATAAATTCCTGTACAGCCACAGCAGATTTAACTAACTAGCATGGAACTAGTACTGAAACTGGTATGTTTTATAAAGCAAAATCTGTTTTATTTTTTAACCAAACTCTATTCTACACACATGAAGATTCTCTGAAGAATTATTCTGCAAATTCACAGGAACTCCAAAAAGTTCTTTGTTAATGAAAAACTTCAAAGCACCCAAAAATTATTTTTGAAGGTTTTCAAATATTCTTAGAAAACACGTCTACTTTAGGATGTCTGTTTAAAAATATTTGCAAAACCAAATTAAACTAATTTAATCTTCATGCAAAAACAATGAACATGATATTTAGGAGATGCAAAAAAAAAAAAAAAAGAATCTGCATCTGTCATCTCATTTATCAAGGCACTGTGATAAACTAGATCATTTTCTTAAAGATGGAAGAAGTCATGTTTGGCTGTGCAGCCTTCAGTCTTTGTGTTCTCCAGGCAGCGTGCAGTGTTTTCTGGGAAAAAAATAGTCATACCCAGCTTTGTAAATGAAAAACTCCATCTCCTGATAAACAAATGATGGAAAAAGAATTATGTAATTTCTTTGCTTTCTTCAGGCCAGTTATGTATGGCAGGAGCTACAAGATCCCCTGATGAATTCCAAATGTGATGACTGGTATAATGATCTGATGGCATTATCTAAGCAATTTGTTCTTTATTATGCATTTCTCTTCTCATAAGCATCATCTCCTTTTCTTCTCAATTTATTTTCTACTGGCATTGTTCATTCACATTCAGTTTTTAAAGCAATCATCAAAGAAAGAAGGTTTGCCACATTTTGTGAAGTCTGCTACACTGTTGTTTGTTTAATGATTAAATGAAAAGCAGTATTAGGCTAGCTTCACCCTCACACACATACTCAAAAGGATCATGTTGACGCTAAGATCTTAATGGTAATTCTTAGAACTAATGATCAACTGTATATTTTATTACCTGTGAATAGTGGAGAAACATGGCACTCAACTCAGCAGATTCTCCTGTATCTCTAGAGCTGGACATGTAGTTCCTCAGTTTATCATTTTCTATCAGTTTTAAGATGTCAATTATTCTGCATGATTTTGTTAGTATGACTAAAAATGTCCATCCACATCAAGTAAAAATCTGCCTGCTGACACCACCAGTGTGATTGCATGTCCCAATTTAAACAGAAAGACAAGAACAGGAGATTTGTCTTGCTGGAAATTAAGTAATGCTGCCAGCATATATCTATCATGGTGGCTTCTCAAGGTTTCTCACCTTGAAAAACATGTGACAAACTCTTAGCAGCAAGAAAATACCATCACAGACATCACTACTTATTTCTTCTAAGTACAGAGAACAATTCCTTTATCCTGACCTTTCTGACATATGGATTTTCTAAAACACAAAGCTGCACCAAGACATGATAATCTATTGAACATGCTCCCACCTCCACAGTCTGAAGGAGAGAGGGAAGAGATGAACTACATTCCCTAGACTGCCTGCCCTCTCCCAGAGCACGCTCAGCTCCAGCAAAGGTATGCAGGATGCACACCCCCACCATTACCAGCAAGCATGACCTATAACAGCAGTAGCAGCTGGGCAAAAACTTTATTCCTCCTTCCCTGAAGCACCACAGGAAAAGAAAACCTGTGAATACCACCCCCTGAATGCTTGCTCTGCTGTCAAGAGCACAGTATGGCAGGCTGGCAGCCAAGAGAGACTCTACTAAAGATGGATAGCACAGGACACCATTTGTCCTCTGATCAGCTCACAAACACTGGAGGATCCATTTGTTGCAAGTGCTGATGACAGGAGGCAAATAATGTGAGAGACCACAGCCAGCCACCCACCCACCTTCTGTCAAAAACCCATAAAGAACATCCTTTAAATAGTGTTATCAATCATAACTGGCTCCCAGCTCTTACTGTGGCAGTTTGTGTGTTTAGCACAGTCCAACAGCCCTCACTGGCATGTCCCCTGCACTCCATACCAGCCCGATATTCTTGTTCAGGCTCTCCGCCTTCCCCTGGTAAGAAAATGTTGCCTTGTGAATTACAGGCATGCAACACAAGCAGCTGGTTTGCTGTTTGTCATATCCACAGCTGCCAGGGAACTGAAAGCAGAAGTTTACCCCCAAAAAATATTGGGAAGGGGTGGCAGGAATAAAGCACACCAGCAATCAACATTGCATAAGCTTTCCTAAGTGACAGCAATTCTGCATTGGAAAACTCTCCCCTGCAGAGTGGGAACAGATATGAACAGTGGGAGGGGTTCTGTCCCCTCAGTCGTCCTAAATGCCAAAAACTGTTTAGGTGGTCTCTCACTAACCCAGAGAGAAAGGGGGGAGAAGCAGAAGCAAAAATCCTTTAATTTTTTAATAATTACTTTTAAATCAATCTGGGGTTAAACTTGCAAGGCATAATTAATTTTACTATTCATAACCCATCATACCATCCATCATCTCCAGCATCCAAAGAGATGTTAACTCATTTGGATCATGTATTTGTAACTCATGCTAAGTTCTATCATGAAACTTCTGTCAAACTCCTGTGAAACAAACAAAAAAAAAAATCAGATAATTAAAAAAACCAAAAACTTGCATAGCCACTATATGAATTAGCAGTTATCCTATATTGGAGAGGCATAGGCCTAATGTTCTTCTAAACAATACAGCTAATATTAAAGTCAAATCAGAAGATTGACAAGCCCTACCCAGGACAGACACTCACAGATGCAATAAAAAAAGAAAAGCCTGTAAGTATAGGACCAGTCCAGCCAAATGGATTGCCTCTGGATTAAATTTTCTAAGAGGTTTATCTGATTGGTAAACAATAAATTCAAATTAAGTCCACTAAAATCAATATAACAATAACATTTTGTATCCCCGAGGAGCCATCGGGAGCCAATTGTGAGACTGCAAAAACCTCATCTTAAATTAGAAGCTGTGATCTGAACTCATGCCACTGTGTTTTAGCAATTTTCTCTAAGACAAACTCAGAAAAGCAGACAATACTGTATCTGCAACAAGAACCAGGAACAGAGAGTATTGCTGCGTGCATTAAGATGCAATGTTAGTCTTTCCTAGAAATTCCTTATTTTATATTCAACTTAGTTCCATATACTTTTGCCTAAGATAAAGGAGCTACAAAGACAAGTTGTGTTTGTTTGTCTGAAGATTATATCTGTAATTACAAACCAAAGAAAAAAGAAATTTCATCTAATAAACAAGGGGTTTTTTTCCCTATCAGTAATTTATTTTTCAAAGAGCCACAATCTGTTTCTCTGTGTGACTGAGAAAAACGGTCATTGGTGTTCCTCCTAACTTAGACTTTATCTTTCTCAGTTAACTGAAATATTTACTTTCTTGTTTTCTTTTGCACTGTCTGATAAGAAAATAACTCTTTATGTCCCCTTCTATATCAGTAACATTTTCTTAAGATTGCAACTTCCTTATTTAAAAAGCAAATTGATGAGTTAACTTACTACACTGACTCACACTGCAATGTTACTAGAAACTGTATTCTACAGGAAATAACCTCTGTTTAAAATCAAATGTTTTCCTGTATGAAAAAGCTTTCTCCTTTTTTTTTACTTTTTTTTTTTGGGGTATGTTTTATTTTTTTTCACTCTGTCCTTTTCATTACACTTCACAATACCCCAAAAATGCAACAACAGGGTATTCAGAAAAGCTGCTATATATGGAGAACCACCAAGCCCTTCTGAAGAGCCTTTCAGCCTACCGTCTTTGATTGCCTCTCCCAGGATTCAGCTTTCTTAAAAGCTCCTTCTGAGGCTTGAAGAATAGTATGTACTAAAAACCCTGAAAAAACCACCTTAGGCAGTGAAGTACATCTTAACAGACCTATTCACAATCCTTTCTACAGTGGAGAATGCTGTGTGCCCAATCTATCACTAATCTTTACAGACACACACTAGAAGTTCATGAGGAGGGTGAAGTCAGCACCACACCCCTCACTGAGCAGATAATCCCAGTTATGCACGACATGACCTGACTGAAAAGACCATTACCAAAATCCTTCTGTATGCTCCAGCAAAAATTTATATATTATTTATACACAAGATAATTTTTTCAGTATTTAATCCCTTCTACTGTGAAGTACAAGCAGCTCTGTTTCATCAGGCTCAAAAAATCATCTAAAACATAATTTGCATGAAAGGACCAGTGAAGAATGACATGGTTAATATCAGAACATTTTGATTGTAAAGGGCAACCAACACTCAATTACTCCGTTCACATATATAACTATTTTACATTCCAAACCAAACAGAGTCTACTTTCTTCGTGATTTCAGATAAAGTTTTATTCTATAAAGACAGATATGCAAGCCCTAAATCTCTGATACGAGTTTATTTAACAAACATCACTCTATCAATAGATTTTTCCCTTTATCTTGCCCCTAGTTTAAAATGCTAAACTGTTCACACGTTACAAATCAGGAGTTTCTTGAGCTGCTTAGATAAGTCTTCAGGACTAACAATTTGAGTACAGGAAGTGTGACTATGTGAACACTGTTCATCCCTTCCCATTTGCCCCAAGAAGTTTACCAATGCACAGAGCAAGTCTACTGCTTCCAAGATAAGCTCCTGATGGCCAATTCGTGTGACTCCAAGATCTTCCAGTTCCTGATGAGTAATTCGTAATAGCTGGTCACCACTAATCTTCTCTCTCTCAAAGTTCTTTATATATTGCTGCAGACAATCATCAAGACCTGCAACAAAAGGACAGAAGGAGGGAATACAAAAGTTAGCAACATTTTGGCCAAAAATTAAGCCAGAAGAGGATTCTTGCCCTATCTTTAAGAGAACTATTTTAACATTAAAAAAACTTTATGCTACCCAGAAACTTTAAGATTTGAAGAGCTACGGCAGCCATGGCTTTTTTACCTGTGGACGATACCAACTGCGCCTGAACCCCGAGCAAAGCCCTGAATTCTTGTTTTTTACTGTGCAATGAATGTCAGTCTGGCAGCCCCTAATAACAGGTATGCTAGGGATGCCTCCATCACATCTGGACGGGGAGAGGAGAAAAGGGAACGATGGAACACATAGTCAAACACAAAGCGGCAGTGCCATACCACAGCGTCTCTCCCACTCCAAGGTCACTCACATATTGCTGAGTCACCTGAAAGTTCACAGATCATGCCAGCCTCTAAAACAAGCTGCAAAGAGCTCTAGAGAACAAGAAAGGCAGTAGCACTGCAAATGCAAAAACTGGGCCCCAACTGCAGCAGAAGATCCAGCTCAATGTACCACAAAGAGACCTGCAAGGAGTGACAGTACACAAATGAGCATGAAAAGCCACTCAAATCAAGACCTGGCT
>VYZP01006477.1:0-15634 GCA_013400635.1 Hypocryptadius cinnamomeus
CAAAATCTCCAGAGCCCCGTGCAAACAGTGAGCCCCAACAGCAGCAGGGCACTGACCCCTCACATGGCAGCACCCACTGACTCCTGTGCACCAGAACAGCTCTGCTCCCTCAGCTCTTGGAGTGTCATGCCAGACAAGTAATTTTTAAAATTATTACATCTTAGCAGAGGATTTCAGACTTAGCTTTTAAAGCTGGCTCAGACACATAATTACACTAATACAGTATATTGTGAAATAATAATAGAAATACTGATTACACATTTAAAAGATGTAGGCTTGAAACTATCCCACAGAATAAAGCTACAACATAGCCTGACATATCAATTATTAAGAGCCTCTACTATTTAATTATCTGATTTCAATAGCCCTGGGAGATTAAAGAGGAATTTTGGACTCTTTTATATGAAATATAGGAATGGGCTCTGTCCAAGGCATTTGCTGGAATGTGAGTGACTTGACCACCAACAACACCCCACTGCCAAAAGAACCAGTACAAGCACAAGAGGGAAAGGAAGCAGCTCCACAGCTGAGGGGCAAATCCACGGGAATTCTTTCCCTGGAAATCCCACACAGGACAAGGAGGAGTGTGAAAGCAGCAGTTGTCACCGTTTGTCACAAAATAAATGATTCAAGGTAGAAAGCAAACACATCAGGTAATCATGCAACCAGTAATAAACCAGAACAAATAAAGATCATTTACACACTGCATATACCCAATTTCAGCCGTGGCTTTTAAAGCAGCCCAAGCAGTTTTCCCCTCTGCCAGATACAATGAAGGCCTTGAGAAGGAAAAGTCATTTTTCCAGTGGACATATACAAAGAAAGGTAACTAACATAAGACCGTGTGAACTGAAGATTCAACACAAAATCTTTAAATTCTCGTATTATAATCCAACCATTTGATGACTTCTGAATTCAGAAACTGCTCTAAAATAATATGTTCCAATCAGCCCAAATTAACTTATCAATTTAGTATTAGAGCTGGATATTGTGAGGAAAGTACAGAAATAATCAATGGACCGATGTGCCAAAATCCAGTCTTCTCTTGGATGACAAACAGTGTCAAAGTTAAAGTCTCCTTTGACTTTCCACAAAGCAGTTCATTTATTTATTTGTTTGTTTTCTGAATGAAAGTCTGTATGCCACAGGGTGTAGCAATTATGATGAAAACCAGGGAAAGTGGCGATCTTTTTACTAATACAATTCAGCAAACCAGGACTCTGCTCAAAACTTAACATGAAGGTATCACAAAATCAGCTTTGGTGCCCTGGTAAATGCTGCTTCCTGCCAGGTTCAGCCCTGCCAGGTCAGCCTGGGAAGCATTGCTGTGAGATGGGATCTCTTCTCAGCTATTCGAAGATCAATTCACAGGAGGAAAACTCTTCATTGTCTTTGCTGCCAAACACAAAAATAGACCATTTAACTCGGCTCTAACTTTCTTTTCCCATTCTTGTTAATTAATTGCCAAGAGTAAACACAGAGAAGGTAAAGACAAGCAAACACAACACAGCCATTGAAGGGCTGTTAACAAACACAAACACTGAGCAGAAGCGGTATTTCCCAATCACCTCTAAATATTCCTCAAGGAACAGTGGCAACAGGATTTTCTCACCATCTCAAGTACTTTCATAACCTGCATTAAAGTCCAAAATCCCCCCAGCCACCACAAAGCCCCTTGACTCAGTGCAGTGCCCCGGTGGTGCTGGAGGCAGGGAAGGTGCTCCTGCACCCGCAGCTCACAGCTCTCACCTGCAGTGGTGCAGAGGGGAGCCTGAGGCACAGCCTTGAGCCACCCGTCCGAGTCCCACGGGACACCTGGGGTGGCACAGGGAACCCAGCTGCCCTCGGGGCTGTGGAAATAAAGGAAATGGAGATGCCACTGTGCTCGCTCCTGCCAGAGCCCCAGGCAGCCAAGAGGCACTCACCAACTTTATTTCAAAGTCCTGGAAAAGCTGATGTCTCCCTCAGCAAGGCCAGAGATGTCCAAGTGCTGTCTCATGGAAAACCAGAACGTGTCCAGGAATGGTTCCCTATGCAAAGTCACATGCTGTGAATTACCTGAGGATGTCATTACTTTTTTCAGAGCTGTCACCTGCAATGTAGTTTCTTTTTAACTTTCTTGCTATCTGCTATAGAAATAATAATAATTTTAAAAAGGACATGGCACACTTGAAATGCTACTATGTTGTATATTAAAAAAACCAGCCCTAAACCCAACAAAACCAACCCACATACCACTTGTTACTTTTAGAATATTCTAGAAGTCTTTTCGGAGAGATAAGCCCATAGGGTGAGGAGAAGAGCATCAATGCCCTACACAGAACTGACTCCAGGTAAGTTCTTAACCTCTAAAATAAATATGGAAACCCCAAAACAACAAAAACAAAACACTCTCAACAAAGTAAAACCTACTTTAATTAAATTCATACATCATCCAACATTTCTATGCAGAACAACTGTTTAGTCAAAAAGTAAATAGATATGTTTAATTCTCTTTCAAATGTCCACAAGAATCAAGAGCTACCAGTGTTCCTTGGAGAACAGGCAGTAGTTAAACCTCTCTTGCTGATGTTCAGGAACAGTTTGTTACATCTTTTAACCAGCAGTTCCCTNAAAAATATACACATACGCTCATGTTTTAGCCAGATTAGGATATAAAAAAAAAATTTACTCTTCAAGTCCTAACTTTAAATGAAGAACAGTTCTGTCAGAGGTCTTCAAACCTCCCGAGGATAAGTTAGAGCACATTACCCTAACATATAAAAACAAATATTTACACCTCCATGAAGTACCAAAGAATTTTTAAAAATGCCTAGTAGCTCTCAGCGTGCAAAGTCAGCAGGAACTGATTATCCAGGATGTTCACTAGCTGTAGAGACACTCTTGGGATCAAGCATTCAGAAGCAGAGTGCAAAAGACTCAGGAATTATTTCAGTCCATTTGTTTTCACTGTCGTTTCCTTTCTTGTTTTGGATCATTTCATAGAATCACAGAGTGTGCTGAGCTGGAAGGGACCCATCAGGATCAGAGTCCAACTGCTGGCCCTGTGTGGGGCTCCCCAAGAACCACCCTGTGCCTGAGAGTGTTGTCCCAGTGCTTCCTGAAGTTTTGTTGGTCCATACCACAGAAACCCTCTACAAACACTTATCAAGGTAACCTTCAGCTTAGTGCAAATGCCAGAATCTCCTAGGACCTGTAATCCTTTCTGACAGTGTGAGCCATCCAGTTCACTTTAGTAGTCCAACTTTCCCGCAGAGCTTCATCAAACTTTTGCTTGAACTGTTTCAGGGCTTCTTCCTCGCTCTTCCCTAAGGCCAGCGAGTCCTAAGGCAACAAGGGAAACAAGGACTGTCAGGAATTTTAAAATGCACAGTTAAAGCCTGCTTTAACCTTTCAACACAAGCCACAGTGTGTTTTGTTCTCCTTTGACACTTTCTCCTTACTACTCATGGAGCAATACATCACTGAGCAATACATCAATTGGTTTAAATAATAAATCTTCCTGGGTTTAAAGATAAAACTGAAAGATAATGAAGCAAATAATTTTCACCTTTCCAGGTCTATGCTTGTGCATGAGCCAAGATGTGAAATACCCCTGAGATGACTCCATTTGAGATGCACATACCCTGAACTCATCCTCTGAGTACTAGGCCTGACTACAGACCTTGTCCTATAGGGTTGAAAAAGAAAACTTCAAGGAGTGTGTGGAAATCTTCGCAGAAATGAAAAACAATGAAAATGTATTAATCTTGGAATCAAAAAATCACATCCTGGAAAAATGCTGAGTCCTGCTGAGCTGTAGCTCTTACTGTACCTTGAGATACTGGATGTCCTTGACAGAGGTGAGCTCTGGCAGCCCTGCAGTCAGCATCAGTGCAAAGAGGGTAATAAATAGGTTGCCGTGCTTGCGCAGGATCAGGTAGGCTTCCTCACAGTACTGCCGGAACCTGTGCGGGCAAGGAGCACAGCAGGGAGAGTCACACACTGGGAATGTCTGCAACTATCTGTTTATCTGCTTAACTGCTATGTGCAATCTGTTATCTATCTGACAAACACAGACTGTGGAACACAGCACAGAGAGACAGATGCCTGCAGAACCTGTTTGTGCATTCCCACAGACGCATCCCATGTCTCCCCAGCGAGCCCTCAGAACGAAACATGGCCAGCTGCTCTTCAGAAAGGACAAAAGTGCCAGAGACAGTCCCACCTCCCTGAGAATTTGTTAGGTGAAATTCCCTGATGATCCTATAGGGTGGGCTACAGTGGAAAAGCCAAAGCTCTATTGCAGTCCCTCTAATCTCTGTCATTTCTAATTCCTTCCATGGTCAAAACTGAGCCAGCTTCCAGGGCTGGTGGATCACGAGCACGTGGCTCCTTGTGGCCAAGCATCCAAGCAAGGCCAGCATAGGGCGGCACAGTGAACATGCCCTGGTGGACAGGAAGGGCAGGAGGGAGCCTCTTCCTAAGGGCAGTACTTGAACAACAGTTTGGCAGCACTGCCTGGAGCCCAGAGCTGCTGCAAGCAGAGCTGAGCCCAGCAGAACCTGCCACCTCCTGCTGTGGGAGTTCAACTGCAGAGCTGCAGCTTCTGATTCTGAAGTCATCTGTGGACATTCCAGCTCAGGGAAAGCAGTAGACAGCCCTGTAAATGCATGTTGGCACACTTCCACACAAGTGCAAATGAGAAAACCAACCCCAGGTAGGGGGTTCTGATATGCTGGAAGTTATCTCAATTATAAATAGATGAAAGTAACACTCACCGACCAAATTTTTCAGTGTTCCCTGTTTTTCCTTGTTGAATAACATGAATGAAATCATAGGTGAGTATGAAAGGTACCCGTTCCCTTTTAATTCCAAACTTGGACTTGAAGTTTCCAAGAATATGCCCAAAATCTATGTGAAAGAGCTAAAAAACAAAACAAAACAAGTGAAAAATAATCTCTCCAGCGAATTGTGTCACTTTTCTAATATCTCCACAGGATGAAGGTACCAAGAACAGTTGACTCCTAACGTGACTCTCCAAAACCTGTGGTTTCAACCCTTTGGGAGAATTTGGTTCTAAACCAGTTCAAGATTTAAAGTCAGTAATAACATCCAAACACTTCTGAGTGATCACTGCAGCCAAAGATTCTCTCAGGTTTAAGCTGCTGCTGCCACAGAGAGACAGCTTGGTGGCAGCAGCAGACAAAAATGAGCCCAAGGATGAGCCCACGAGGCTCAACATCATCACATCCAAGGCCTTCTCACACAAGGACAGAGGCAAAAGGAGCAGAGCTGAGTTAATCTGAAGGACCCTGTGGCAGCTCCCCATGTCAGAATTGAGGTTAAAGACATTCCACCTTTCTTCCAGGAAGTACAAACTTAAAAAGAATACTGCAAATGTCTGTAAATCTCCCTTGCTGATTTTCTAGGAAGAATATTTTCAATTAAATCAGACAAGTTACATTACAGGGCAACAATTAAGAAAGCAGATGTCTAGGAGCTCCCCCAGGTTCTGAGTGCACAGCATTGTGCTGCTGCTGGGTTCCACACTGAGCATTTCTGCAGGGCTGAGCTGCACAGACTCACTTCAGGGAAACCACACTGCTCCAAAATGCAGTTCATGGATTTTTAAGGGTGGTCTTTTGCAAGATACCATACCCACTTTTATTCAATGAATCTGAACTACTATAAGGCCTCTTGGATGTTCTGCAAAAGCTCTGCAGAACAGCCTCTCTCCATACAGAATTGCTGATGGAGCAGGCTGTGCTCTGTCCTTCCCCCAGCACTACATTTCCTTTCCTTGGAGCTCTCTCCAACCCTCAGTGAACCACAGACATCAGTTCTAACCACGTGTGCCTTTCCTTTCATCAAGGCACCAAAGAAATTACAAGTTCTCAAGAGAACTCTTGCACACCAAGGTCACCAAAGGCATTCTGCCTACAGAAGGGATTTTTACCTGCCCATTTTTCCTGACCATGATATTGTCACTGTGTCTGTCACCAATTCCCAGCACATACGTAGCTACACAGTAGCCAGCACAAGACAGAGTAAATTCTTCAATGGCTCGATCCAAGTCCTCTCTGTAACCACAGAGAAAATTGTATTAGTGCACACTGATGGAATTCATGTCATGCCTTGGCCTCAAAAAGGATTTTTGCTTGTTTAAACCAGAATTACTTGAGAAAAAAATACTGTAAAGGTAGCCATGGAGTATGGAAGGCAACATCAAGGCTTGAGACCCATGTAGTTTTCTTAGGTTTGTTTGTGCTGCCAAATTTAATATAACTTACTCAACAGCACCCAGCCAAAATGCTGCAAATATCAGGCCCAAGGGTACCATGAATCTGAGGCAGAATTTGACATGATAGAAAAACAATTAGCAAGAAACCACACCTTCCTCCAGACTGAAAGAGAAACTTCAGAGGAATTTTGTAGCTTATACAATAGCTGAGAGAATAAGTGTAGAAATTACCCTAAATTGTATTCCTTCAGCCAGTTCAAGAGCGCGTCCTTGTTGAAGGCAGCAGCTGCAGCAACGTTGCTGCTGTTTAACTGAATGTCAGCAATGGTTTCTGAGCTAGAAACAGCCTCAATGAGGCCAGAGTGATCTCCAGTTGCTAAACAGCCATAGGGCAGTATCCTGCAAGGAAACACAGAACCATGTCAGAACCTAAAACTGCAAAATGCTTCTTTAGTGTATTCAGTGTTTGGAGATGGCTGAATGCTCACGTGAACAGTAAACTCTCAAGGGACGATATACAGGAATTGCTTGTAAAGGTTAAAGACCAGCAATACATTTTAAACGTTCATTTTTCCTATTTTGTATATAGATGCAAAGAAGAGAGACACTTTAAAAAGCCTAATTTTTCCTTTTTTTTGGAACCCAGTTTCTTGTAACTTCCCAGGACGAGCCACAGAGGGAGCCCTGTGCCTGCATTTGTGAATTCCTGCCCGGACAGACCCTGATCTGCTCCAGTTCATCACCCATAAATTACTGCTGGAAATACAAAAGAGGATCTTATCCTTTTCCACCATCTTCCTACTTCAAAGGAAAATGCTAGAAATCCTTCTTAATACTGACATAAATAATGTTTCCCAACTCATACTAAGCTGAAGCATAGAAACCCAATGGAAAACAGGAATACATCTCTTAACTGGCTTGGTATCTCAGAACACACCTGTGCATCCACACACTGTGACCAGTGAAAATATCTCTTATCATGTCAGTGCATTACAGTGAGACACAGTTAAAGACGAAAATCAAGGAGAGATGTGCATAAATATCTTTTCCCAATACATTTCCTCCCTTCAGATGCTTAAAAAGCTAAACAGCAACATCCCATGAGATGGGAGCTCAGCATTTGCAAGGGAAACTTACAGCAAACTTTTCAAAGGCAATGCATCACAAATTGAGGTGTCTGCTCTTGTGCCAGGCAGCTCAGGCCAAGAATATGATCTCAGTTGTGGTCATGGTCCATGGGTAAGAGAATGAATACCAACAAAAATCTACACTGCAGCACACAAGGCATAGACCAGCACTCACTGACTTATGGAGCTGTATGAAACAACTGCAGGACATTAAAACTGATGTGTGTACTACCTTCAGACATACATACATACATATATATATATTTTTATATACATATATAAATAAAGCTTCACTGCTGGTGAAGCTGTCATTAGTATTTATATATAAAACTATATATATTTATATATATATAAAGTTTAATATAAGATATTAAATTTAATAGCTACAAAGCATAACCACATCTCTTAACTGACACAGCCTATTATCCCAAGCCATGGAAGAAAAATAAATAAAATTCCTTACAAAATTAAACACAACTTTTTTGCCTTATAGCTATCAGGGGACTGAGCAGTTCTCCACCAAAGGGTTAACACAACTGAAGTGGTGCAAGCACTGATGCCTTGGAGTGGCTACCTAGAACAGAGGCTGGACAAGATTAAGAGAAAAAAGTAGGTATTTATTAAAAGGCCTTCAATATCTGCACCCTGGGCAGTCAGAAGCCTCCCAGAGGCTACACCCAAGCTGGACAATGGGCACCAGTTTTTCAGACAATTATAAGTTTGATCCATTTACATATCAGGGGTTAATCCTCCAATTACAGCTTCAGCTAATGAAGTCATTTACCCCCAGTTTGCTCCCCCCAATTCACTTTTGTTTGTACTTTTTGGGGCCTGAGGCTGTAGGGTGTCCTTGGATCTCAGGCCCAGAGGGATTGAGGGATTGTTTTGTCTGACCAAAATGTTGGACACAAGACAGTTAATTAACACTCTGTATGGAGTTTGGAGTTATGCACTAATGCAGTACAGGATCTGAAAAATATGAAAGCTAAAATCCTGAGGCATCAGAAGCAGAAAAGATATAGACTGGGATTCTTCCCTACTGGTAACAAAGTGCACTGAAAACCCATTCAACAGGGTATTTCAAGAGCACTCAATTTCAAAACAACAGCAGAAGTGCAGGCTTGGAATGTTCTTCCCATTTCTGTTCTGAGCCCTGCCCAGTCCCAGCCCTGTCCCCAGAGCAGGGCTCTCCAGGAGCAGGAGGGTGGCTGGGATTGCCCCTGGGCACGGGGAAGCTCTGCCCATCCTTATCACCACACCACAAATGGCAGCCCAAGCTGGCCAGGTTAAAGTGCACACTGGCCTCCTTCCATGGCACCGCAACCCACCCCGCTCGCGGCCGAGCCGGGCACACGGCCAACAACTTCCCCTTCAAAAGCAGGCAGTGATGAAAGCCTGCAGCCCCTGGAGGGCTGTGTGCTTACAACTGCAGGAAAAAACATCCTTGTCAGAGAGACAGTTTGACAGGAGTCAAGTTAGGGACAAATCCTCTGGGCCCTTTCCATCTCATCCTGGTCTTTCTGACTTCAGCATCTGTCAGCAGGATATGCTCCCTGCTTTTTAAAGCCAGCAAAAGCCATGGCCAGATCAATACTGAAATCCTAGGTAAGACAAAAAATTCTCTTCACTCATTTAAAACTGTTCTTTATTTCAAGTGTTTAATTCACCACACCAGTGCCCCTCCAAACACACACAAAATACTGGTGGATTTATCAACACGTTCTCTGTAACTACAGGTCCAATAGTTTAAAAATGATAACATGTTAAAGAGTTGTAACAAATACATTTTTCAGTATGTGTGTGAACTCTGATTTCACTCATACACAGCCATGTAACCTCAGATCTCACACATGTAAGGGAGATGAAAATGAAAACCTACTATAGACAGGCATTGAAACAAAAAAGTGTTTTGGAGAATGTCCTGCATCTGGTCAAAAAGTAGCCAAGTATTAAATACTTTTATGACAATTTACCACAGCAAAGATGACTTGGCATAGATCAAACTCCTCAAATTCATGATTTTCTGTTGCTGTTACTTTGCTCATTTCTCCACTAACACAACTTTGATGCTATTACAGAGCTAAAGCAGCCCAAACACTTTCTGACACAAGCATTTTCCTGAGAGGTGTAGCACCACAGACCCCACAGCATTCTTGGGAAGGCAGATGTTGTGCTCCTCTGCTGTGACATGTATTTGTAATAGGCCATCTACTTCCTGCTCAGTGTTCAGGTACAAGTTTGTCTTGGAAATTAAGATGTGGGGATTAACTGAAAAATACACTTTTTGCCTTGTTCCTTTCTCTCTGCTACTTGGATGATGTTTGAGGTAGACTGACCAAAGGCAGACTCCTCTAAGTGTCAGTGTTTGTCTTGGTGCTGCTCCTATTCTGGGAAGCAGATCCACCCTACAGCCCAGGCTTTCCTCAGCTGTGTCCACGCAGGGAGAGCCCAGGATGAAGGACTTACAGGAGCACATGGTGCCATCCTCCTGCACACAAGTGTCCCCTCTGATACACCCCCTGCCCTGTTTGTCACCCACAAGACAAATTAGTTGGCAGTTAAACAAACAAGCAAACGTTTCTCCTCCTTCAGCTCTCAAAATCAATATATATTTGGTGTTCCTTTCTAGAGCTGAGAAATCCCACCGGGAATATCGTTCTTGCTTTAGACACAGACTGAGCTTAGGTTTCATTTTCAATCACTGCTAGAGAACTGAGTGTGGACTGCAGTGCAATTAGAAGGGAACTGATCCTGTCCCCAGCTCAGTGGTGCACTGGCTGCCATTTGATCCATGCCTCATGGAAGCTGGACAATCTGCTTGTGGCAAAACACAGCTGATGGGGAGCAGCAGCAGCCAGAGCTGCTCTGACACGGCTGGCATGAGCCCTGCTTCTCAGCCCTGCTTGTACTTGGATGGAGTTACCAGACTCTCCACAGTGGAAAAAAGTTGAGAAGTGCAAAATCCATTGTGCATCCACAAATGGAAATAACTTCAGGGAAACTAAGGATGATACAGGGCAACAAGCAAGGACTGCACTCTTTGGTATGGGCATGTGGCACTGTATTTTTCAGGAAAGCAGCTCTTTGACACTACATTTTCATCTGGGACCATGCTTCTCACCCAAACAAAAAGTAACCACTGACTCCTGACTCACAAACATGGCAAAGAACTCACTCCACCACTGCTGGCTCATGGATTCTGGAGTTGTCTCTTCTTGAGAGAGATGCAGGCTATAAACACAGAGATGCCAAAGCCTCACCCTGCTGGCTGTGCCCTCATGCTCTGGGTGTTCTGAGTGCTGTTTTGGCCAATTCTGTTCTCAAGGAAGGTCATTTCAGAGCCTTCTCTTGGCAAGTGCCCGATTAATCTCTTAGAAAGACACTGAATTGTAACCCTGCCTCAATCCCAGGATTCTATTTCATAATGGTAACTATGACAGGATGAATGGAAGGAAGATGCTCCCAGTTAAGCAAACAAATTGAAGAGGCCAAATATAAACTTCAATTCTCACTAGGAACTTCCCCTTTCCACTTTTTTTCTTCACAGCGTTTTAAGAAAAATCTTGGACATCAGAGCTACTTTTTGGTTTTCCTTTGTTGCATTTAAAAAAAAAAGCCTTAGTCAGGAAAAGCATATTTGATGACTCTCATCACTATTCCTGTTTGCTAGGCATGGTGTGTGGCCCAGGCTAGAACCAAAAACAGCTTCTGGGAAGGCAGCTACTGAGGAATGCCTCATCTGGGATTCCACAGCTGCCAGAGGCTGTCCTTGCCCCCAAATGCTGGATCAGCCTCCTCAAAGTCAATTTACAATGACATAAATGACCTAAGGTTTCCTCAAGTCAGTGTTCAACTTCACACGCACTCAACCATCTCATCACAACTATATCTTTCCAGAAACAATTTGTAATTCAGATTTCCACCTTTCCTTAAGCATTCTAAATAACAAGCTGATAATTTTACTTACCTGTGCTGATGTTACATGCCTTATGTATTTGCCACTACTATACTTGAACCATAAAAATTTTAGAAGAGCTCCAAGAATCTAAATTAAGTATTTCAGGCAATATTTAAATGTAAGTATTTCTAGACATGTAAACAGAACTTAAACACAGAGGATTACAGCTCTTGAAACAGGCATACAAAATTTAATTTATGGCTAAAAATGGTTTCTAATAATATGATACCCAGTACCTTCTTTAGGACTACTTTCCTGAAGTGCAATTAGAATTTGTGAATTATGTTACATAAAACTGGTTCATAAATTTGGGTGGAAAGGTTTCCCATGTACTAGAGGGTTGTGTGATAACACTGAGCAATGACTGATACTGTTGCTCTTAGGAATACTCCAGTATTCATCCAAGAAATCACGTTTACCTTATCAAGGATACAAAAGTAAGAAAGCTGCTTTGCAAGAGACTTTGGAAGATACAAAGATATTTCTGGCTGGAAAAATGCATTCTGGCATCCAAGTGGTGTTTTACCAACAAGAGAAAGTGACTTCAGAGTTGCAGATGTTGCCAGGGGCTGTAAGTGCTGGTGTGAGCAGCACTCAGAGCTCTGCTCCCAGCAGGAAGGAGCGGAGGTAACGCTTCCCACAGCCTGCTCACCTTGGCCATGACAGCTGGAGCCTCTGGGCACCCCGACAGATGTGTAGAAAAAGGACAGTGGGGAAGGTGCTAAACCCAGGAAAGCTTTATTTCTCAAAGCAGACCCTCCATCCAAAGCAAGCAGCCCTTGGGAGCTCCTTACCGGAGATCCAGGCCAGCCTCTTTCCACAGAATGTCCATCAAGCGCAGAATCTGCAGCGTCAGCATGTCCTGCCGGAGATCTGCAACGAGAGGTGACACCACTGCTCCAACTCCTCAAACTTCCTCAAGTTCCCAAGGCCTTCAGAAAAAGGCATCTAAAACTACTCACTCAGCCTAAGGGTTAAAGTGGCATTAATCATAATTACATCCTGACTGGCAGTGTATATGCTTTGAAACTCAGTCAGAAGATGTTTAATTTGTTTACTGATGTCAGGCTAATCCATGTTTACATTATGGCAATACAGAATAATATCAAATAGCTCAAGTGCAAACATGCCAGTGAAGAAGGAAAAGGAAAAATGGAAAGTTTCTAGCATTGCTTACCGTCACCATTTTTAAAGATGATCCCTACAAGATCTCCTCCGAACATTTTGTTGTTGTACACAATCCAGAGAGGCTTCATTTTAGAATCCATATATCTACACTTCTCAACACTGGAAGAAAACATGACTGAAGTCTTAGTCAAATAGGAATAATTCACCTGAAAAGATCTAAACATGGTTCAGAACATAAGAGAACAGGTAGACTTCCAGTCTGGAAGTACTTAAATGCTCTGTCTGCTTTCATTCTGCTGCTATGTCATGAGCACTCACCAAGCTATGAACACATTTGTTACATGTGGAATGTATTTGATACTGACTGGTGAATGTATCTCTACTGCTTAAATCAAACACCCTCATTTTCAGAGAAAATAGTTTTCTTTATATCCTTTCCCATCAATTTTTTAGACTTTATACTTAAGTGCTGTGGAAAGTTTTAGTGGCCTTTGTGCTTATTGTTAAAAACACAAGCTAGGAATGCAGTCAAATTCACTTTTAGGCTTACATTTAAATATGTTTAGCCATGGCAATGCATTGACTAAGACAGTATTAAGTTTCATGGTGGATCACAAAAATCTTTTAATTTAACTGATACCTTAACCTCAGAAGATGCCCAGCAGAGCTTCTGTCACTACAGGAGAAGTCCCTGTGGCAGCATGTGCTGAACAATGCAGCCAGAGGAAGTTCAGGCACAAATGCGTTCCTGCTCTACGGTTTCCATGCAAAGCCATGGTGAAATTGTGCTCATTCTTTACTTACTGCAGTTCTGAGAGTATAACAGAAGGATTCAGAGGAGACTGGAGATCAGAAAGTGCTTCTCTGTAAGCATTTTGTTTCAAACACGTATGCATTGCATCTTTGCCTTTTGCTTTGCTTTGCTTCATGGCATTCAGCTTAATTAGACTATTTAAAGTCTTCATTTTATTGAGGGCTTCCACCTGAAAGAGATATTTTATCATTAGAAGTTATTGCTCTGATTTGAGATGCGACAATGTGAAATCCCATTTCACAACAAAACCAAGTATTAAATAATTCTACAACTTCTTAAAAATGGAAATAATGCATGGAAATGAAGTTGCTCATGTTTCAGAAATACCACAATCATAATTAACAGAGACATTGATGAGATGAAAGCTCCTAAGCTTTGAGTCATTTTAAAAACATGACTTAACATTTCCCAAAAAATGAATGAGGCATTTTAATGTATGACACATTAACACAAATTCCTTCTTCAAAGTACAATTTTTAGTTCCCTATTTCAACAAAGCACATAACATAGGTGCCCCCTAGGCATATGGAAGTAACAGAAATACTGATTATTTCATCCTCTAACAAACTGAGACACTGCTGGAGATGAGCTGTGGATGCAGATACTTCATTGTTCACATTAAGTTGCATCCAAGGAATGGCCACGTTACTACTTGCAGACAATAGTCACAGAACAAAGTCTTAAATGTGTGTCATTAAAATCCTGCTTAAGTCAGGCAGAACACAAAAGCTTTAATTGGCTAAGGTGTTCAAAACAGCATCTCAGCTAAGCAAACTTTTTACCTTAGAAGTGTGTAAAAAGTTAAGTCAATTATTTGCAATAATACAGGTGGGTTTAACTCCTTTTTCCCCTTTTGTTTTGCAAAGTTCTTTACTGTTCCAAAATCTCTAAGGAAATTGGTGATGTAAATGTGTAACACTGAAAGAGCAGAGCCCTTTGACAAAACTAGATAGCACATACAGCAAATACAACTTCTACACCTAAGCAACTTTTTGACCAAATAGTTCTAACAATCAGCTGTGCTTGCACCAGTAAGGTGCTGAGCAATACACAGATTCTGTAGCAAACAGCAGCAATGTAACAATTATGAAAGCTCTTTTCTATAAAAGGAAGCTTCAGCCTGACTTACAAGGTGCTGAGTCAAAACTCACCCCTCCCACAGCCTGAACCCTGCCAGGCAGGATGCTGTGGAAATTGTATGGAGTTTGATTATAAAACTGGGCAGTGGAGAGCTGCCAGGTCAGCCATCTGTCAAAACCAAAAGGGCTCTGCTTTTCCACTATTCTAGGAGCTGTACAAACATCAGTGACAAGGGAACAAAATGGAACCTGTGTTGTACAAACAGGAACTTTTTGAAGTATTTCTACTTTGAATTTCTTCCGTGTTTGCACAGTTGGGAATTTTTTTGCCCCTTCTTTGATTGTACTGACATTTGCTTCCTGTAAAGTGCACAAAAACTTTACTGACCTTACATCTATTGCTTAAAGCATTTCACCTACTCTTTTCATGATTTTGACAATGCTAATGAGCACACATGGAGGAGATGGTCTTATCCACGTCCTGTGAGCTGCAGCAATAAAGAGCACAACAGAACATCCCTGTTCCAAATGCTCCCAAAGCAGTTTCAGTGCAGACAAACACCACCATCAGTTACTCATCCACTGAGTGAATCTCTGTGGCCTGATACTGTAAATACTTTAACTCCAAAGAGAGACCATTTTTCAAATATTTTTAAGATCACAATCTAAATTAACTCACTAAAACCACATTAGAAACTTCAAACATGATTTGTGAATGTCTCTTAATGATCTGGTGATACAATTATTAGTTCTTTTAAAAGCAAACCTCTCGTGCTTATTAGGGTATTTAAAAGCAAACATATTTCTCCTTTGTCCTCTCCTTGTGTGTGTGCGTGTGTGTAAATGACAGACCTATATTAACACTAAAATGAGTATTTGGGTGATTTGCAACACCTTTTAACAAAAGCAGAAGCTGCAGGAAGTAGTCCTGGAGTAATCTAGGTAAAGTTTAGAACAAGCTACCCTTACAGGGAGAAAAAACTTGAAATGCACAGAAGCCCTTCTTCAGGTAATCCAGAAAGTCTCTTGTGTCCAGAACACAGAGACAGTGCTGAAGGTGTCTCACAGGTCTTAGAGCACTGTAAAACCAGCTCCCTGAGGCCCCACAGCCCTGGCTGCCTTCTGTGCCATGGAGGCTGCTCCATCACTCAGCCCTTTTAATTACCTGTCTCACTCACACCTCCTTCTCCTCCACACTGCCCAACTTCGTCAAGGCAGCCAATACCCTCCCAGGAGCAATGGAGTAAGGATGGGAGTTCCAGGCTTGGATAGGTCAGGATGAGGGAAGGGAAGGGAAGGGAAGGG
>VYZP01006482.1:0-31322 GCA_013400635.1 Hypocryptadius cinnamomeus
TTTTTTTTTTTTTCAAATCCATGTAGTAATTCCTTTAAATTCTGCTGTGTATCTCTTGTATAACATAGTGGTTTGGGCCATTACTGGAGCATATTTCGTTAACAATGTTTTTTACTTCCCCAGGGTTTTCTGGGGTTCCTTCTCCTGGTGGGGAGCTGGTGCTGTGCTGCAGAGCCTGGTATGGGTCAGTGATGCTCGGGAGGGCCAGATGTGCTGTTTGATGGTGAAGGATGCACACAGATGTGCTGGAGGTGTGGAGGTTCTCCCAGGTGGAACTGGCAGCCCTGAGGGTCCGGGGTGCTCTGGGAGCCTGTGCCCCACCAACCTCAGCTCTGTTGGTCAGGAACGGGGCTGCTTCCATGTGTGGTGTGCTTTGTATCAAATACACAAGGAATTAAACTGGAAACCCTTTTTAAGATTCTGGCTGTTTGCTCAGAGAAGAGCACGAAGCAGAAGGGTTGTGCTGCAGCTGCAGGAGGTTTCTCCTCCAGGAATGGGCTGAGCTCTTGAGGGGGCAGAAGGACACTGGAGGAGGCTGTGCTGTGTCCCTGGAGAGGAGGGAGGTGCTGGGGGGCTCTGCAGGCTGAGCAGCACGCTCAGGCTGATGGTGCAAACACCCATCCAGCTCCAGGGGTGATCCAGAGTCCTGCTCCGTGCAAGCGCCGCTTAAACCCTTCCAAACCGAGGCAGCTCTCCACCACGTTGTTAATTTAACCTTTTGCTCTAATCCCTTTTGTGGCACTCAAGGTTTAGGAGCAGTCCAGGAAGACAGGGGAGAGCTGTGCCCTGTGCAGGCCAGGCCCAGCAGTGCCCGTGAGGGGCAGAGCCCCGCGGGGCCGCCGAGGAGAGGCTGGTGACAAAGAGGGGCCGTGGTCCAGTGGCCGCTGGTGGCAGCCAGCTCTCCTCCACGCTGTGCCCACCAGGCCTTCCCAGAGTAATTGCCGAGGCTGCTCTGTTTTCCTGGGGATTCCTTTTCACCGTGCTGAGGGAGCTCATTAGAGCAGCGCTGCCAGCATGGGCCGTGGGTAATTGGCACCACAGACCTCGGGCAGCCCCTGCTGCAGCCCCCGGCCCTTTCACTGGCCTTGGACCCTGCCAGGGACCCAGGGGCAGCCACAGCTCCTCTGGGCACCCAGTGCCACGGCCTGCCCACCCTCACAGGGAAGGATTCCTTCTCACTATTGACTCTAACCCTGCCCTGCTGTTTGTGAAGTGCTCAGAAGTGTCTGTGCTGGGTGCTCTGCTCCCCTCACCCCACCGAGCTGCTGTGACTGTTTTTTGGGCTGGCACTGGGGTGTCTGTGGCAGCCTGAGCCCTGCTTCCCGCTGCCAAGAGCGCCCTGTCATCCCGGGGGATTGGAGCTTTAGCTGGATGGAGACAGCTTTTAGGTCTCAGGTTTCATTGTGTTGTTGTTATTGTTGTTTTCCAAATTCCCTTCCAATCCATCTGCTCTCCCGACATCCTTTTTATGTTGTTCAGGAGACGGGGAAGGAGTTGCATTGTGAGCATGGTCGGGTCAAACTCCTCACTTTTATCTCTGCTCTCTGGTAGGTGATGGGCATTTGGGGAATAAAACACTGAGAACAGGGTTTAACCAGCCTTTGTTTGCTATTGTCCAGCTGGGCTTGAGACAGCAACAGAGATGGGAACAATAAACAGGGAGAGGAAGGAGAGATTTTAAACAGAACTGTTCTTTTTCTTCCTATTCCGGTGTTCCTGGAATCTGACACATTTTGGTTTTTAGTCCCAACTGTATTAGTAAAAATAACACACAAAAAAGGTATGTTCGGTGCAGCTCAGCACAGTTCTGGTTTTTGCTTAGTTTTTTATGCATTTAACTCCATCTCTCTGTCTTTGTGGAAGGTATCTGTGTGTTCTGAAGGTGCTGAAAAATAAATAATTACATTTAATGACTGTTCTGCCTTGTGTGGATGTATTTACCCCACAATCCCCCCATAGTCCCTTGGGCCACAGTGGTTATCATGGGCCCTTGGAATCACCATGCTGGAAGGGGCTTCAGAGCTGAGCTTCTTCCTATCTCAGGCAGCCTCATCCTGTGGCCTTTCCAAAACCCCTGGAGTACTCCCAAAGTGATGTTGGCTTTTCTTACCCTCCCTGTACTGTTGAGAGCTTGTTTAACACCTTGCTTGTGTGATGGACAGGATCTCACCAAATTTATCCTCTCATTTTCTTGGTGGCTGTTTTATATCCACTCAGTTCACTTGCAGCTCTGTGGGAATCTGGAGCCCTTTGTTGAAAATCCCATCTCCACAAGTCATGCAGCAAATGCCAAAATCTCCCCTTTTTTCTCCTTGCCACTGGTTAAATCTGTGTTCACCACGGTGTGAGAGGTGTGCAGCTTGGTTTATTGGTTTAATGTTATTTGTAAGGATGTTTGCAGAAGGCTTTGCTGTCTCAGGTCACTGTTGGGAGTTTTTTCTACTTAGTTGTTTTCATTTGGTCTTCTGTGGTTTTGGGGGCTGGTTTCTCAGTCCCTGCTCCTGTTCTTTTCCTTATAGCAGCTGACTGATTTTCACAGCTGACCAAAAAATGAGGGAGTCTGGCAGAGAGCAGCGTTGTTGGGCCAGTTTTGTTATGCTAAACAGCTTTCAGTCTTTTACATATTGTATTCTCCCATTTCAACCCTTCTCCACACAAGCTTTAGTCTGGTTTTGCTGCTCTGGAGCATCCCTGGGGATCACAGTGTGAATGGCCTGGGATTGGGTCCTGCCCCCTTCGCTCACATTATGAAATCCTGTGGAATGAAAGAGAATTTCCTCTCTGGTTCTGTTTCAGATCATAAGTACCAAGTAATATACTGAATAAGTAATACTGTGCTATTCCCTTCTTTCGTTTTTTGGGGTTTTTTTAATCCAATCTCCAAGTGATTTGCCTGTTGGATGCCTGTGGACTCTTGGGCTGTTGTTTGTGCCCTGCTGTGCTGCCAGGCACTTGTGAGGAGTTTTTGGGAGGTGCAGGTGAGGCCAGGCTCCCAGGCAAGGTTTGCCTCCCCCCTCCTCTCTGGGCTTCGTACCCCCCCGCCCCTTGGGAAGTTATCTTTGAAAATCTCCACCTCCTTCAGAAAGGCTGGCTTTAATAGCTTCACTGCTCTTAATTTCTGAACCTCAGGAGTAGCTCTCCAGTAGGAATAGAGCCTGGAAAACAAAGCAATCAAAGGAAAGCTGTGCTGCTCCCTGGGCAAGTTTGCTTAGCAGCGTCTCGGGGGATGCTCAGTGAGTTCTCTCGGCAGTGTGGAGGGTGGGGAGCTGCACCCACAGCATCTCCAGCTCCTGGGGGTGACTGAGGGGTCCCCTGTGGAGAGACCCGTCCTGCTGCACAGAACAACAGCAGCCGAGCCTGTTCCACCCAAGTAAATAAGTCTGGAAGTAAATCTCTTGTCATACTGCCTTTATGAATACCTTTTAAATGGAGGATGAGTGACAAGACACGGTGGAGTCACTGAAGGGCATCTCTGATAGGGGTGGAGGAGCCTTTTCAGGTCTGTTTTTTACCTGGTTGTCATTGCAGCCAGAGGAACTGTGCTGCCCTTCACTGGCTGCAGATCTTAAAAAATCCCAGCTGGGAGACTGAAGATGGAGACACTTCTGCATGCTGCTTGGAGCTTCCTGATGGGGCCTGAATCACTGGGAAGGAGGAGAGGAAGGGGGTGCTGGCACTGCCCAGTGCAGGGGACCAGGGCACAGCCCACAGTGAACACAGGAGCTGGCACATCAGGGCACACAGGGCTGCACACCCTCGCCCCAGAGCACGGAATCTGGATGTGCTTATTAGATTTTCAAATGTTATTTAGCTTGATTGCAGCCTTTTTACAAAAGGAGTTAAGACATGGATATAAAAGATAATAGAACTATAAATTGCAAGTCAGGTTCTTATGAAATCAGTAAATTATTCATTTAGCAGTTGTGTGTGTGCTAATTTCATGTTGCTATGGCACCTCGGGGTGGAGCAGGGAGGTCAGCCTGCGAAGCTGGGAGCTTTGGGGAGGACAGAGTGTGGCACACAGCCTTCAGCTGGATGATAAATTGCCTCTTTATCTGCTGTTGTCCAGGGAGAGCCAGAACAAGCCACTGAAAGAGGTGTTTCACACCAGGTAGCGGGTTTTGGAATTAGACCAAAAATCACACATTTCAGTCTTGAAATTTGTTTAAGTGTGCTTTGTCTTTGTGACATCTCTGCTCAGCCTCTCCCTGGAGACAGACAGACCCCAGCATCTCAGTGCCAGCTTTGGGGCTGCCTCCCTGGAGCAGTGGAAGGTGGAAATAAGATGATCTTCCACCCCACACCACTCTGTGGTTCCGTGATCCTGTGGTCCCTGCTTTCGTGGTCCTGCCTCTGTTATTGCTGGGGCCAGTGAGAGCTGCCTGTGGAAAATGGGTTTTTTTCCAGCTCCTGCTTTCAAGGAGGGGACGTTGTTTTCTCTTGGCAGAGCTGGCACCAGCAGTGGTGGGTGGCCAGGCAGGTACTGACCAGTCTCTGATGTCCATGAGGACAAAGTGAAACACTTTAAAATATGGCCAAGACTCTTTCATTCCAGACCCAGTATTTTTGGGAAATGTGAGTCTTCTGAGCTATCTCGGGTGCAGCAGTTGAGGAACACAGGATCTGTAAAGTGAATGTGTCTTAACTGTTTCCCAGAAAAAGGGGAGGAAGGAGAGCAAAGCCCCCAGAGTCATCCAATCCAGCTATGTTCAGGCAGGGAGCAAGGGCTCCAGGCTGCCACTGTCCCTCTCCCTGCTCCAAATAAGTTCCAGGCATCCCTGCACCACTGAAACAAATCTGGTAGACTTTGCTACAAACGACCTGTGAGGCTGCATTTCCCAGAGGGAAACAGCAACTCTTCCACAACAGCAGTACCTGTTCTGCTGTGCCTGCTTAATTGAGCCCACTGTGGATGTTCAGGAGCGTGGGTAGCTAATTTTTTTTCCTGGGGACGCCAAATGCATGGAATCTGCATATGGGGGAGTATTTGTGGTCTTTTGCACTGGGTAGTCCTCAGCCTTCCTGCTGGCCCACGTGCTAAGTGCTGCTGCACTCAGGTAAGGAGATAATGATCACATCATTAAGACACTACTAAGGCTGGCATTACTTGTTAGGTCAACATATCGATCTTGACATTACGCTGTAAGATTTTTTTTAGATAATGCCTGTCCGTCCTGCCTCTTGCTCCAGGAGGAGGAAAGAAGAGGGAGAGGGGAAATGCAAAACTGAAAGTGTCTTGACACAGATCTTTTCCCCCAGAATAAAAGCACTTTGCTCCTTAAAAGATTTGTTGTGCTGTGGAGACTCCAGCCTTGTTGCTGCTGATGGGATTACTGGCAGATTTCCTTTAAGTCCATAGAAATCCCGAGGTGGTTGCTGGCTCTGGGCAGAGGAGTTGGTCATTCTAAAAAAAGAATCTGCTTTAGCCTGGTGTGTTTGGGTGCCCAGAGCCTTGCTGGAGGCAGATGGCTTGGAGGGAGGCTGAACTGACCTGCCCTGGGGTTTGGCCCCAGTTCCTCATGGCCATCCACCAGTAAATGTCCCCTCAGTTCACTCTCCAGAGAGCCTCCCTGTGATGGTACAGCTTTCCTTTCCAGCTCAGTAGATGTTTGCGTTGTACCCATCCTATGAGCATATTAGAAATCTTGGAAATGCCTTTCCTGTCTCCCTGCAGAATAAAACACCTCTCGCTTTTTAATAAATTCTTGTCTCGTTATCTTTTCTGTATTGAAGCTGTCCAAGCCAGTTTTTCTCATTTCATTGGGCTCTTTATATTGTGCTACTTAAAGGCAATTTGTAAAAATAGCAGCAATTTTACTTTATATATGTATGTGTGTGTGTGTTTGCTATCACTAAAGCTTTATTTGGTATTTTAATCTGGGCTTACTGACTGCACTTCTAAGAACTTATAAATCAAAAGTGATAGTTCCAAAAACACATGATGTTTTTTAGTCCCTGACTTGCAGAGAAGCAGCACTTACACCAGTGCTGAGCTGGTTCACTATCCCTCTAAATATATTTCATTAAGAACAGTCCATATGGTGTGTTAGGGAGAAGGGGAGTGCAGAGCAGAACCTGTGTCTGCCAAAGAAAACTGTTTTGATCTAATGTTGAGCATAGTACAACTTTGGGGGGGAAAAAATAAACATTGTCAGATGGGTCCTGCCAAATTTCATGATTTATCAAGAGTTTCAGGCTGTTCAGTGGATTTTTTTTTTCTTCTGAATACTCCAGTTTCTGGAGTCTTGTGATTTACACAAGACTGTTCATTTTCATTTTTTAAACATGTTGTAGGAAACACCCTCAAAACATGGAACCCGGAAGCTGCAGTGTCAGCAGGTTAATGAATACTTTGCTGCTTTATATTGAAGATCTGGTGGGTTTTTAGTGCCTCCTGTGATTTGGAAGGGGTGAGCTGTGGAACTTCAGGGTTTGAGTGAAAGAGGAGCTGGGAGAAGGTGACTTTTTTTAGGGTGTTTGGTGTATGGTATTTTCCGAGGTAAATCCATCAGACTTGTTCTCCCGTTCCCTTGGAGCTTCACTGCTTTCACGTGCTGCTTCTGAGCTCCCAGTGACACCACTGGGTGAGCTTTGAGCTTACTGCACTGAAGTAAATTTTACAGGAATAAGATGGGGGGGATGGCAGTAGAAAATGAGCAGAGGATGAAGATGAGGAGGAGTCCAAAGGGCTGTGTCCTCCAGCTGAACAGCAAGGTTGAAATCTGGCTGCTCCAGCCTGCCGTGGATCTGGGTGTGAGATCAGCGCTGTGGCCTTACTTATGGGAGGGGATAAATCTAATTTCTAGTGCACTTAAAACTGGGTTAACAAAAGCACAAGCAAAATGCTGAAGAGAACATTTGCCTCAGCCTTGTCGGGTGCGACAGAGCCTTCTACTTTCCCTAAATCCATTTCCCAGCTTGCAGCCACCACTTGGAAATGCCCAATTATAAATTTGTGAGTCTTTTCATTGCTTGTTTCCAGGTTATTTTTCTTTCTTTCCTTTTCTTTCCCCCCTTTTTTTCCCTTTGCCTATTTTAAGCCTTGGCTCCAAAATGAACGCTCCGCTTCCCACAGTCCTTCATCACGCAATGTTTTCAGCAGACACTCAAGAATTAAACATGTACAATTTCCATAATACTGATTATCCCTGTTTAAGTGCTATTTTAGAGGGTATTAATTTCTGTTGCAGTAGCAGCCGCAGCACTTAGCACCAGCAGCCCAGTTTTCCCTCTGTGCCTTAGGCTCGAGTTTGGCGTGAGCTGGGATTCGGCTGGAATTGCTCCCCGCTGCTTTTAGCCCCTATTTTAGTGAGAAGGGAGGGAGGCAGAGCCATCCTGGTGAGGAGCTGGTGCTGGACTGGAGGAAGGCTGCCTCTTTCACTTCTGATATTTTCTGATTTTTGTATGCAGAAACACAAAGCACAATTAGAATACAGTTATATATCCTCGTTGTTA
This sequence comes from Hypocryptadius cinnamomeus, assembly GCA_013400635.1. NCBI lineage: Eukaryota > Metazoa > Chordata > Aves > Passeriformes > Zosteropidae > Hypocryptadius > Hypocryptadius cinnamomeus. The sequence goes on from VYZP01006482.1 coordinate 7,456, forward strand.
TTAAAGCTTGGATTAACATGACATAAAGTTTTGTCTGGGGAGCCTTTTGCTATGGCTCAGGGAGCATTTTTGTGTGACAGTAATAGGCTACAGTTAATATACTTGAATGATACCAGAATCTGTGTAATAAGACAGAACAAAGGGGGTTTATTTGAAGCTGAATTACAAAGGTGGAATTATCATTGTGAACAATCCACCAAGATCGCAGCTTAATTATTGTATCTGGCGTTATTTCTGTGAAATGATGTGGAGTCAGGGAAGCAAAGTTAAAAAATATCTCTCGCATCTTGGAAGGACATCTTGTCAGTCAGGAGGGATTGATGTGTGGACCTGTCACCTCATTCTTAACACCCAAATCCTCTCTTTGCCCGTTTTTGCCGTTTGTTTGATTTACCGAGCCTGTTTGCCGTGATTCAAGAGGCTCTTGTCACGTTTCTAGGAGAGATTCATCACTGGGACATAATCCATTCAAATAGCTTTTGGGCAAGAAATAAAAAGTGTTTGAAGCCAAGAGGTTTCAAACAAACCCTTCAAAGGCAGCTGTTGGGCCCTGCCGAGAGGGAGGAGGGAGGGCAGGATTGTTCTCCAGGGCCTGGGGAGAAAAAGGACTGAAAAGGTGGGAGCTTCCCTCGGGAACAGTTTGGGGGAGGCAGAATCTGGGGACTGGGGAGTCTGCAGTGACAGGAGAAAAGGCACATGTCCCCTGCATGAGGCCACCAGAGGTTCAGCACACATGGAAATGACACCTTTGGAAAAGTCTGGGCCATTTTCACGTGTAAAACGTTATTCAACCATCTCGTGTTTGTGCGGACAGTTCTCCCTCTCTGCCTGTGCCTTGAGTCCTCATTGTGCAGATAATAAGAGTCGGGGAGGAGGATTCTTTTTTAAATTTTCATTTATAAACTAAAGAAAATTGCTTCTTTCTCACAGAAGGGACTTTGGTGATGTCAGGAGCAGGAGGTTGAATTGACTTCAACAACAAAAAGCCCCTCTCAGAACAGAAACCCTTGTTTTTCCTTCAGCAGGCTTTAAAAGAGGAGCACTGTGGTTCCAGGATCCCGGCTTCGGTGATTACCCTGTAATCCCCATGCCGTCCAGGGGTAATTAAAAATTGCAGCTGAACCTTGGTTTCAGATGCCTGGGTGAGGCTCTGTCAAGCTGATGAGGTTTGGCGTTGTTGACACGTGTAAAAACTCAATTTACCCAGCAGTACCCGTGGTTCCTGGGCGTTCAGCCCCTCTCCGAACAGGCTGACCCTGGGCAGAGCGGGATGCACACACCTCCGAGGGCAGGGGGGAGAGGAGCTGTGCCCAGCACAGCAGCACCACTAATTGCTTTCTTTTGAATATTATATTCAGCCTTAATAGCCTGCTCTCCTGGAGGATTGCCTTTCCCAGCATTTATTATGGCTCGCTCCGGAGCCTGACGGAGAGTGGGAAGGGGTGGAGCTGCAGGGAAGAGAATCAAGGTGGTCCATGAAAATCCCATCCCGGCAGCCCAGACTGGTGTTCCTGTCTGAGTGCCCTGATTGAGCTCGGGTGGAAGGGCCAGGCTGCAACGAGTGTCCCCAGGTCCTGAGTGATGGCAGTGGCATTTCATGTCCCCTGCTCCCTGTTCTGTAAGCCGGGGCTGAGGCGGCGATTGCAGCCACAGTTAACATAATGATGATTTCTGCCTTGAACAGGCTTAAGAGAATCATTCCCTCAAGTGCTTTGTGCCCCTGCCCTCTCATCAAGACTAACTGGGGTATTTTAAGAGGTAAAGAAGAGTCCAAAGCTCTGAGCAGCAGAAATCAGAGCAAGTGCTTCGTCTTGGTTATTTCTCCTCTCGAACTTGTGGTGTGGGTGGTGCAGGGATGTGCTGGGGCTCTGAGCTCAGGAAAATCCCAGGCTCTGGGTGTTGCATAGCTCTGGTCTGTCCGAGCAGGTTCTGAAAGCAAAGCCAGGGACTTGTCTTCTCCTGTTCTTATCATTAATTTGTGGCAGTGGGAGAATCTCTTCTGCTTCCTGTGCGTGGGCGCTGTGAGCTGCTGGAGCGAGCAGCCTGTCTGTGTGGGGGGACTGCTCCAACAGCCTCAAAGTCATCTTTAAAAGTGGTGTGTCATCAGTGTCATGAGTTTGGTGAGAGTACAGTTCTCTGACCACTCACCCTGTCAGCAGCTGCACTGGGGGGAGGATTTGGAATGTTCTGCACAGGCAGAGCTGCTCCAGCCACCATCCTCTGCCTGCTGCAAAGCTGGGGTTGGAGGGTGGGCTTGGACCCCCCAGGCCAAAAAAAGGCATCTTGTTGAGTGCACCATCATCAGCACTTACTACAGCAAGGGTCTGGTTTGCAAATGGTGTTTCCATAAATTAAAAAAAATCCCTAAATGTAGAGAGATAAGCTGTGTTTGATTTGGGGTGGAAAAACAAGGGAGGACAGTTCTGTTTAGAACACACAGCCCTGGAAAAATATTCCTTAATATGCAAGTCAGTATATGAAAAGAACAATAAAAGAAAAAAGGATCCAGCAGGAAATAAAATGAAACTTTTTTTCATTACAGTCAAAGAGAACTTAGATGAGTTTTCCTTTGCTAATAAACTGAAGTTTGATTCTGCAGCTGAGCCTTTAGCTGGAGCTGGCTGTGGCAATTGTTCATCCTTTTTTTTTTTCAAATCTGGGCAATAAAAAAGCCCTTCATGCATCAGGAAGCCTCGTAATGCAATCCTTGTCTTATCTTCACACTTATTCAGCAGGTATTTACGGAAGGGCAGCAGGAAGCTCTTTAAACCCGATCCTGTTCCTTTGCTCAGGATGTCTCTTAATCAGATCTGTGTCCCTGAGCCTGGCCTGCCCTGGGACTATGCTGCAAAGGCATCTGTGAAAACACCTCAGGTTTCTTGTGAATAGAGTTTTTCTCGGTATTCTCAGTAGCAGGGAAGGCTCTGAGCTGGATTTCTGTGTGGCTTCATGGCACTCAGTGAAAGCCCACAGGTTATTCATGGAATCCCAGGATGGTTTGAGTGGGGAGGGACATTAAAGCCCATCCAGTGCCACCCCTGCCATGGTCAGGGACACCTTCCACTATCCCAGGGTGCTCCAAGCCCTGTCCATCCTGGTCTTAAACACTTCCAGGGATGGGGCAGCCACAGCATTTCTGGGCAGCCTGTGCCTTACCACCCTCAGAAGGAGGAATTTCTGCCTAATATCCCATCTAAACCTACTCTGGTCATCTTGGTGGCCTCCTCTGGACTTGGGAGCTGTGGCTGCAGCAAAGCCAGGAGGGAGGCTGGTGCTGTGATTAAATGAAATGGCAGTGTCCCTCTTGCTGCAGCCAGGAGGGAGGACCCGTGTTTAAATCTGGCTTTCCAGGCAGGGGTACTGCTGAAGCCCATCAGGAGAAGAAGCTGCCCCTCCTGTGGCTGGGGCTGGAGCAGCCCTGGCACCTCCAGAATCAGCTCCAGCCAGGCCTGGTGGGCAGCGCCTCCGAATATTGTTTGGAAAAGAAAACAGATTGCAACTTCGGAGCGCTAATATGCAAACGAGCACTGTGAAGGGAGGAAGAATTATTTCTGCTGACGGTGCCTAATGTTCCGTGAAAGTAAAATCACCAGCGCCTCGCACCTGGCTGCCTGGAATGCTGAAGGAGCAATGTTCCAGCATGGCATCCCCGTGCTGCCAGAGGGGAGGAGAGCATCCTGCCCTGCCCCACGGCACCCTGGGCACTTACCTGGATGGGCCCACCTGGCCTGAGAGCACCTGAGGGAGTAAAGGAGCTGAGCTCCTTTGGGCTTTGGTGCTGGTGACTCTTGTGATATTTGATCTGTCTAGGCTCCAGCTGAGGGATGTGGTTGCATGGAGCTCTCAGCCTTTGCTTTCCAAAGAGCAGAAGTTCTCCAGCCTTTCAGCATCAGAAGCTTAAACCTGTAAAGCCCAACAGCCCCAGTGTGAGCCCCAGAAGAATGGTTAAAATTCTTGTGTGTGCATTTAAAAAGTAGCCCTAGTGTGGCTTTGCCTCGGGTTTTTATTTGGTGGTGGCTCTTTCAGGCAGGTGGGGAGAGCACATGGAGGAGGATGATGGAGCTTGGTTCTTCACTCAGTTGTGGACCCCACAAGAAAACACTTGCCAGAAGTTGTTCTGTTATTGGGGAAGTTTGCAGAAAATAATGCAGAGTCCGTGCATGTGTGCAGGGAGATGGGGGCCTCAGTAAACAGCTGGAGAAGGATGAGTGTGGGAGGGGGATGCCCCGATGCCAGCAGGGAAATGAAGGCAGAGTTCCAGGATGGTGCTTGGCTCTGGGGCCACGTGCAGGTCACTAAAACGCCTGTAACTCAATTTCCCTTCTAGTCCCACCCTCTTCCTTGTCTGTTAGATGGGTAAAACACAAGGATGTTTTGAGGCAGGGTGAATTAAGTGTTTGTAAGGGAGGCTGGATCCTCTCCAGCAGATGTTTGGAACAGGATTCTGTTCTTGCCTTTCTGGAGAAGGGCACGGGAGGGGGAGGCTGAGCCCCCTCCACCCAGGGCACTCAGACACCAGCAGGAAACCCACACCCCAACCTCCTCACACGGAGTATGGCTCCATATGGGGGCTCAAAGGAGCTGATTAATGCAGACTCACTCTGAGCACCAAGTGAGAGTTATGAAATGAACAGTCTCAGGACTTAGGGTAGCTAAAAAAAAAAGAAAACAAAGACTTGCCAGTGAACACTGGTTACAAATGGACACTTAAGGCCCCCAGACTCCTCTGTCCCAGCACAGCCCATCCATACAGCCAGTGCAGACCCAGTTTCTTACATAAAGCCTAACTAATGGGCTTCAGTTTATTTAACTTCTTTTTTTTCCAATCCACTTGGGGCTCTGAGAAAAGGAAGGGCTCTACCACTTCATTACTCACTGCCTGGAAGGAGGAATAGGGGAGAATAAGAGGGAAGAAAAAAAACCTGGAGGAGCCAAAGGCTTTAATAATCCTAACAGTTCCCAGGGTTATTTAAAATATGCCCAACCAGTTCACAAAAGGCTCCACGGAGATAAATGTATTTGATTTTCTTCCACTTTAATGGAGGCATACATTTAAAGCAACAAAACCAGGGTGACCTAAATAAAATGACTATTAATTGTACTCTGAATTTAATGCAAGTGATCTAGCCCAGCACAAGAACACACAGTATTCTCCAGTCATTCCTCCTACTTTCCTCTTTGGGATTTTCAACTCCTCTTTTCCACGAGGCAGCAGGAGCTGCTCAGACCTAGCACAGCCCCTAGTCACTCACACTGTAACCAACAGGCTGAGTGCCCTGCAAAAACCAGCACTGGTTCCAGAAGAATCTGTAGGGTGGTGCTGCAGAAACTGGAGCACTGTACTGCCACTGAAAGCAGAAGGACCAAACTATTTTCTTTTTTCTGGAAAACTTTAAGCCTCATCCTGTATCTCTCCAACTGCACAATGCCAGCACAGACACAGACCCAAGAGGTGCCCATGGACCCTCCTTGTGAAGCCAACCTTCCTGTACAAGGTGCCTGTGTGCACAGGAGCAACTCCCACCACCACTCCCCACCTCCATGTTCTGCTTCTTCCATTTGAGTCAAGTTTACTCACTGAGTAAAACTTCCACAATGAAACCATCATAACTACACTGAAGGGACACACAGCAGCCTCTGTGCCTCCTCATCCAGCCCAGGAAGGCTTTTCCTGATCCAAACTCTGAGTTTCCAACACATCCAGAGCAGGTTGAGGTGTTCCTGTGCCCCCCTGGGGTGGAGGGGTTGTTTTCCACGCTCCCAAGCAGATATGGCACTATGTTCTCCATCCCTTCAAGGTAAAGAAGAATTAGGGCAGACAAATGGATTTACACCTGGAATGGATCATGGTGGCAGTTCCAGCTGGGTCTGGGAAGGGAAGGAATTACTGAAGGACAACTTTCACCCCTCACAATTCGGCTGTGCCTCTCCTCTCTCCATCCCCCACTCCTGAACTTCACAGGTCTATCACCTCTTCTGCTCTTCCAAGAAAAGTGTGCTGGATATTCTGGTCTAATTCCTCAAATTATTTATCCACACCGCACAACTCCTCCAATATTTTGTTTTCTGAAGCAGAAAAACCTCTTAGCTGCCAGTGAACTGTCAGGTGCTGTTATTTTAAATGCGCATGTGAAATCCAAGCGTCGGCAACGCTCCTACAGATTTACAACCTCCCCCCACATAAATTAAGACAAATGCCTATTGCATGGCAGACAATTTGAAATGGCTCCTCCACACCAGGCCTCTGGGCTTGATTACAACAGAATTAAACAAAGAAACAAATTACCCCCCCTCTTTCTGTCACACACACTCCCCTCCTCCCAGCACAGCTCTGTCTCCTGCCCAAGGGCTCCCCCAAGCTCCCCTGACCATAACCCAGGTTCCTCCAGCAGTGTCCCAGCATGGATGACCACACCAGACCCAACCCAGAGCGTGGCTGGTCCCTCTGCCACCACCCCACCACGCTGACCCCATCCTGGCCAGCGCTCCAGGGACCTCCAGGCTGGGAGTGCCACTCCAGCTCCCCGAGGCAGCCTGGCTCCCAGCTCGCTGGTGGGGGATTCACCTCCTCTGTGGAGCAGGCAGGACGTGGGCTGTGCTCTCTGGGGTGCTGGGGGCACAGGGTGAGGTTGTCACCTCCCCAGTGTGCCGTGGTGACAACCTCCCAACCGCGGGCTGACGGATTGTGCACCACGGTAACAATCGATGCCATACTGTGCAAGCACAAATTCCAGTGCTGGCAATTTTTCCCCCCAGCAGTCAAGGCTTTAAAAAGTCTTCTTCAGCAATTATAGCTAATAAAACTACAATTTTATTCAACACACACATATCATTGTAACTAATTTTGCTCCATCAGGGCTGAAATTAAAACAGTCATTCAATCACGTTAATCTCAGGGCTTGCTCACCAGCCGTGACATGGCAAAGAGCATCCCCAACGCTTGCCAAAATGCACTGTGGCTACTGTTGGACTTCAAAATGCTCCTGCAAAACACGAACACGTTACTCAACGCTTACTCTACCAAGGGGGATGTGAGAATGACTAATGCTCTCCAGAAAAAACAGCTTTCCACAGCAGGACAAATTAAACATGACTTCATAGACGATTTCTCATTAATTCCTTCTCTGGCATTAATAACAGGGAGTATTGATGAAAGCAAAGCTCCCATCAAGTTGTAAACTATGTGAGGACTCTTGGAGTGTTCCTTTACCTGCTGTCTTGGCTGAGAGCTTCCCTTGTGCCCCCCAGATTTCCAGCACCTGTTAGCTAACAACACTGACAGGGAACACAGGTTCTGGTAGAAAACCCCCCAAACCAATGAACAACTCAGAAACATAAAAACAGTTCTTTCCCCAGCCTCTGGGGCTGCAGCAGAGAAGGTGGTGAGAAGAGGAAGGGAAAGAAGGCAGGCCAGTGGCATAAGGTAATAACCCCTCCAGCAGCAGAATGGTTGGGAGTGGATAAACTCCCAGGGACGTTTCTCCAAAGGGGAGGATGCACCCACACACCCAGGGAGAGACACTGGGGTCCCTGCATGAAAATGGGACACAGACCAAGCCAGCCTGGGAGGCAGCTCCTCTGCCCAGGAGGTGCCCCTCATCTCCCAGTCACAGCACCAGGTATTCCAGGGATGTGTTCCACTGTGGAAATCGAGCTGAAGACAATACAGAGAGGCAGAGCTCCCTCTCCCAGCTGCAGGGCAGGCTGTGCTGGCCGTGCTTTTAGGGAACAGCAGAGCTGCCTGGTCAGAGCCGAGCCTGGGCAGGGGTGACTCTGCAATCAAGTCCTGCAGCCAGGTCTAATTGTCCAGAACGATCCCTGCCTGCAGCACAGGCAGCTCTCCCCTGGGTCCCCTTAGCTTGACAGGAAAATAGGCTCCAGTGCTGCATTTCTGAAATGGATTAAGAGAGGCAGGAGCCAGAGGGACAACCCTGTCCCCCTGCCCTTCTCCAGGCCAGCAGTGCCACAGGGAACCAATGTCCAGCTGCAGTCCAGAGCTCTGGGACCCTGAGGGAATGGGGTACAGGGGGTACACCCGAGCACCCTGCAGCAAGGACCTGAGAGGGACTGTGCTGGGGCATCCAGGGCTTTGCTGGGGGCTGGGGTCCAGCCAGCAGCACGTGGTGGGTGACAGCCGGGCCTTGAAGGTGGCAATTCCGTCTTCCAGTTCTGCTTCTAACCCTGAAAAAACCTTCCTTGCCTCTTGTATGCAAAGTGTGAGCTGCATGTTTTAAGCTGAGACCTGGAAAAGTTGCAGTTGAGCATCTTTCAAACGCTGGGTGAGCCAGGGGCTGGAGGAGGGGGTTAACTCGGGCACTCACAGCCCCTGAATGTACTTGAGTTTCGGCTGTGGGTTGGTTTTTTTTTTCCCTTCCCCTGAAATAGGGATCAATTTGCTTACTGCAGGGTTTACTGCCGGTTACCTTGACTGTGTCCCTTATTTCTCCTTGATGAAAACTTGAACAAGCCGCTTGTGTTTGCTTCACAGAGAACCGTGAGAAACGGGCTGTGTGTGTGAGGCAGTGTGGTTTGCTCATTCTATTCAGCCCTTTGTATATTCAAATTCTTCTAGTTTGAGTTCTTGCTGTTCTGCCAGATTTCCATACCATTGATGGGTTTTCTGCATTAATAAGTTTCTCTCCCCCCTCCCTCCCATACCCTCGCCACCTTTTTGCAACTGGTGAAAAGTTTTTCTAAGCGCGCTGCCCTCTCCATATTGATTTTCTTCTCCTGCTTGTCTCACCAGCTCTCAGATGTTTTATTTTGCAAAGCGTTAATAGAACTTTCCTTTTGCCACTGCACTTTATCTATTCAGGAGGTTTCAAGAAGTCTCATTGTGTCACCGGACTATGGAGGAAAGAGGCTATTCTTCTGCTACAATGGCTGCCCTAAAAAATAACGCAGGGTGGGGTAAGCACAGAAAGGGCAGAGACGGAGATAAAATGTTCTGACCTTAGGAAAGAGAAAAGATAACCAATTAGACATTGTTGAAAGGGCACCAGCTGGCTCAAAGAACACCCCACTGATAATTTTTTCTTCAAGGCATACTTGGGCCACGTCTGAACTCAGCTGCAGAGGCGCTCCCCCCGTGCAGGTTTCATATGTGGACTGTCAGGGCTGACCCTTTTCCAGGAGCTGCTGCCCAGCCCTGATCTCAGCAGTTGGTGCTGTTGGAGGGGGGCAGTGCCCACTCCGGGGTGCCTGTGCTCCTCGGGGCCCCAGGAAACCTCCCTCCTGGATTAGCCCTGCAGCCTGTGCTTGTTACTGCTAATAGGGATTTATTTGCATTAAAAAGATCCCTGCCAAGATCATCATTCCAGCTTGGTACACATGGCACAAAGCCCTGTTTGCCCAGAGGATGGTGTTGTGTTGGACAGGTGGGAGAAGGGAAGGGAGCTGCAGAGCCCAGTGTGACTGGGGCTGCACCCAGAGCCCCTCAGCCCTGCAGTGCTGGGTCTGGTGCCAGGACCATCCCCTCCTCTGCCCTGGCAGCTCGTGGAGGAGCACGGTGAGGCTGCACAGGAGGTTCAGGGCTGTGCTGCTGCTGCTGCCAGCAGTGGCTGAGGCATGGCCATGCTGGAGCATCTCTTCTCTCCCTAACCAACACAGCAGCCTTTTTGAAGTCCCCAGTAATGTCCTTGCAGGAGGAGGTGTCATTTGGGCAGGGCAGTGTGGGTCCAGCCTGGAGAGCCTGCAGTCAGGCTGGGGGGACAGGGGATCTCCCTGGGCTGCTGGGTCTGTGCTCCTGCACATCCAAGAGCTCTCAGAGCTCTGGGATGGGTTTGGAGGGAGAAAAGTTCCATTTTAAACCTTTTGCAGCAGGGGTTGGGTGGGGACAGAGGGTGGCACCAGGAGCTGGGATGCCCCAGGAAACAGCAGCAGGTGCAATGTGTAATTTTTGGTTCCAGTGAGGCCAAGACCTGTGAGAATGAAAAATAAAGATTGCTGAGCAAACATAACCCTGGAGCAGAGATAAGCAGCGTGCAGGGTGAAGGGCAGCCTGGTCCTTATCTGCCTCCTGGTATTGCTCATCCTGGTGAGTTTTCCCCCTTGGAGGGAAGACAGACAGCAGGACAGACAGCTCTGTGCTTAATGCAGTTTGGGTTTTTCAGTGCATCAGCATCTTTAGGTCTCAGTCAAGATGGATATCAGGGGACCTGCATTTCTGCACCCTCTCAGGCCATTGCTGACACGTTCTGCAAACCATTTTGACTAAAAAAGTTAAGAACAACTTAAGCAGAGACAGGTTTTCAGATGAATTTCAGGCATCATGCAAGGTTTTGCTGCACTATATTTTTTTACAGTCTCCTGGAACATATTGCAGTCCTTCAGAACCTCAGGGAGGTTCAACTTGTGTTTTTACCACCTTCTCAAACTCTTTCTCCCCAGCCAAGGCTGAAAAATTTTTCACAGACATAGGCTGGATGTCTGTCTGTTGCCTAAGAGGACACTTGTGGGGACAGGTGGACCCTTTACTGGCACTGTGCGATATGAGGAGAGCATGTAACTGCATTGTAAATCACTTAGCTAAAAGAAATGATTTATTGAAAGCCAGAGTACAAGCCCAAGGAAATACAGAAAAATTACTGGTGGGAAAAAAATTCCAAAAACTTCAAAAAACAAAAAATCCCAAAGCCACACCCCAGAAAAGCAATGGAGTCCTTTGGAGGATAAAACCTTTTCTTTAAAGTTCTTACTTCCTTCCTGCAACACCTTCTGTAATTCAGTGTTACAGGTTTTCATCATCCCTGAGTTTACAACAGGGAATTGCACATCTGTAATTTCATCTCAGAGCTTGTCCAGGCCGTGTCCAGTGGCACATGGGACCCACCTGCCCCCACTCCTGCAGCCTCAGAACAGCAGCTCAAGGTGTGATAATGCTGGGGAATCAACCGCAGCACAACATCCTTGTGAAATAAGTGCAAAATTTTAGGTGTGGCTGCACAGATTAAATGGAGGTGGAATAAATCATGCAAATCCTAATGAAAGTTGAAAGCAGTTTGGTTGCACTTCAATACGTTTCATCAGTCATCTCTCTTCTGAAGTGGAAATGCCGAGCCTGATGCGAATTAAAGTTTCTCCCTCCTCCCTCTCCCCTCTTTCCTCCAGCTTTTCAAAAGCCCTTTTGAAAACCTCTGAATACCTTTCTTGGCTGACCAGATTTTACCCTGCTCATACCTCTTTTAACCTAATTCTCAACCAAGACAGTGACTCTAAATTTGGAGAAGTCATGGGCTTGGTTTGCATCCAGACTTCCTCCCTTGGCCCTTCCTGGTCTCCCTACAAAAGGGATTGATGTGGAGTGGAAGAGCTGCTGAGATATTTGGCTGCTTAGGGCCAACATTTCAGTGGTCACTTTTCTGCTTCAGGATCAGCTGTCAGCCAGGGCAGGGAGGGGGAAAGCAACAGGTTTCCAGAAGGAGAAGCTGCCTCTGGCCAAAACCAAGGAGTTCTGCTCCATGCAGGCTGCTCTGCCCGTGTCCCCCTCCCTGGTGTGTGTGTGTGTGTCTGAGTTCCAACGTGTGTTAAAGCACAACTCTCCCCTCTTTGTCTTGCAGGTAGAGGATGCCATGCTAATGTTTGACAAGACGACCAACAGGCATAGAGGTAAGAGGGATTGGGAGCTCTGACCTCACAGTGTGGGGCAGCTTCTGCATGGGGGAGCAAAAACCAGATTCAGTGGGATGAGCTGGTGGCTGAATCCGTGGCACTAAATCCTCTGTCCTGCAGATAGCAGAGGAGGGGTGGTTGGCATGGAATGCCCCATGCACGTGGATTTTCTTGTTAGGAGTGACTTTCCTGGTCAGTCTAATGACCAAAGTCAGGGGTTGTAAAGTTCAGCAGCAGTGAGCAAAAGACTTGCTAAGGAAGATGAGCTCTTCCAGCCAGGGAGGGTGTGTGAGCAGCCAGTGCCCTTCCTTTTGTAACAGGGACCTGTTCAAAGCTCTTACTTGGGTTGAGAAGTTCAACCCGTGACAACTTCCTTTTATATCCAGGGAGTTTTTCACCCTTCCCCATGAAATCCCCCTTAAATGGGCCATAAATACTCCTCTCCATTCAGGATCTCAGCACGGTGTTTGTTGCATTTAAAAGCTGCCTGATGTGGAGCTTTGGTGCTGGCACAAGGGCCCCATGGCCCTGTGGTCTGGGGGCAGCTGGGGGGCTCTGGTCCCAGCTAGGCATGTACTCAGCAGGTTTGGCCTCTGACACAGGTGGAGGTGGTCTCCATTTGCTGAGATGTCCCAAATCCCAGGGCTGGGTTCCCACCTGGCTGCGAGCTCTGTTCCTGCCCACCAAGCTCACTGTGGTCTCAGCTCCCTGTGCCCGCCCTGGCCAGGCTCTGCTCCAGGGTGGGCAGGAGGTGAAAGCAGAGCAGGGCTGTGTGAGCCCTCCCTGTGCTTCCTGCAGGATGCTTGTCTGGTGTTGCCAAGGTGACCCCTGCTCTGTCCCTGGCTCTGTGCTGCTGTAAGCACTTCCCGAGGCAGGAGGGCACAGCAAGTGTTGGTGTCTGTGCTCTGCGAGTGCTGAGCTCTGCTCTAGCAGCCCTGCTTCAGCATTTCTGGGCTCTTTGGGGAGCCTGCAGGTTTGAGCCTGGGTAATGAGCCCCGCAGGATGCATTCCTTGTCCAAAAACATCTTTCCAGTGACTTACCAGCAGTAAAGGTCTGCTGAAGATGAGGGCTGCAGGTCTGGGGGGCACTTTAGTTGCCATGAAACCTTTTGGGTTTTCCACAAAGGGCTTTTTTCCCCACTATGTATGTTAAGGATGAGAGGCAACAGGTCATCCTTTTTTATTTCCCCAGGGAATTCTGTGTATTTGTTTCATTGGCTAATTTTTTTTTAATAGCTTGTTTTTCCTACATGCAAGTCATGACATTTTGCTCTGCATTAACATCCCAGTGTAAGCTCCTGGATGAAATCTAAGTGGGGAGGAACTAAAAGCCCCTAAGGACCAAAAGCAGGCTCCAAATGCCCCTGGATGGAGGTGATGTTACCCCACAACCTCCCATGTGCTCCAGAGTCAGGCACCCAGGTCTGTCCCTCTGGGGACAGGTTGGGCTGGAGTCCCTCTCCTGGCAAAGAAAGGAGTTCTCTGGCACTCAGGAGACTCAGCTCTGTTTGGGAGGCTGTATCCCAGGGAACAGGCTGACCCATTGCTGGGTGAAGGGCAGTGCTGCTTGTTTGCTGGGATTAGCCAAAATTCCTGTGAGCAGGGAACAGGGGCTGCACAGCTGCCAAAGGACACAGGGGGGTGAGCTCTGGGCCCTTACCCTGCCAAGCACAGGTGGGAGGAAAAATCAAGTACAAAAGGCAGAGTAAGAGTCCTCTTCATCTTCACACTTGAATTTATCCAGCCTTCTGTGGCATTTTTTCCTGCTCTGCACAGGTAGCTAGTGCTAATCAGCCTAATGAACTGGCTCAGGGCTGTGGTGATGAAGTGAGTTCTGCCGCCTCGACCGCCGATAAAATCACCCCAGATTTTACAAATTGTGGCACTCTGATTGTGTTGGAAGCGTGTTTAAAATGCAGTAGTGTGCAGCAACAGTGTTAATGGCAATTCTTAAAGCCACTTGTGGGTTGCAATCTGTATCTTCAAATTAGCCACGGGAAGGAGAAATGGCAGATAAAATATCCGCTGTGGTTTGCTGCCTTAGTCTCTGCCTGGAATAATCATCGTGGGCACGGGAAGGGAAAAGGATTAAAATTCACTCCCTACTGCTAGAAGGTGAGATAAATTTCCTTGCAAGAAAATTGAGAGGGTTTGTTGACATAATTCTGGCACGTGTGTGTTGCTCATGTGTTGTGTGTATTTGGGGAGTGTGTAACTCACCTGCACCAGCACTGCTCGGTGGAAAGTGCAGGGATTGAACCAGGCACAGGAAGAAGGGTTTTCAAAACTGCTCACCCTGGCTGAAAAACCCCACCCAAAATAAAACTTCATGCCTGGCATGGAGCACTTCACCTCTGTGGTGGACTTGATCTTGGAGGTCTTTTCCAACCTTAATGTTTCTATGATTCTATAACCTTAAAAATGCCATCAGGCCAGTCGTGCTGTGTCTCTGCCAGGGGTATTTTAATGTCCAGCTATTCCTGGATGTTCTCTAAGGAAGATAAGACTCAGCTCTTGCATTTCATGCTGATCTGTTTAGCCATATTAAAGGCAGGCTGCAAAATCTGTGTTTAATTGGAGTGGTAATGTTTTGGTGTATTGTAGGCAAGACAATCTCTAGAATCACTGGGATGTCTCCTTCCAAGGGTTCTTCTGGTGTGACGGTGGGCACACAAAAAAACAGCACTTGATAAACAAATACCCCTGGGCAGCTTGTTTAGGTGCCTTTTTTTTTGGAAAGAAGGTGTTGGTGGTCCTCTGTTTCTGTGCTACTGTATTCCTGCAGTCTTCTAAAAAGCACACACAAAAGTTCTCCCAACATTCTGGCAGATCACTTCTGTCACTTTCTTCACTGCTTAAAATTTCATAGAGCTGAAAATTACTGGGTCAATCTTGAAAGGATTCAGTAATTGGAAAGAAAGGAAAAAAAAGAGGGTGGTGTTATTTTGTTACCCTTGCAAAGTGCAGATAAAATCTGGAGTTCAGCATTAGTTATTGATCTTTGGGGGTGGAGGGAGCCTGGCAGGATGATGATGTCCTTCTAACTTCATTATGGAGAGGAGCTCCAGGAAGCATCTCGATGTGCTGGGGTGGGGGCTGTGCCCTTGGGCTGTGGAGAGGGTTTGTTGTTTCCAGCAAAGCTGAGCAAAAGCACCGGACACAGCAGAGGCTGCACCAGGAGGAAGAGGGAGGAAGGCACAGGGAGGAAGCACAGTTAGATCAGTCAAGGGGTGCAAGAGTGGGCTGTCCTGAGTTGATCCCAGCAGGAGGTGAGGTGAGGCAGGAGAAGGGGGTCCAGATGTTCCTCACCTCAGTGGGATGCCCTTGGTGCCAGCCCTGGTGATCCCTGCCCAGCCTGCGCTTGTTCCGTGGGTGCCTGCAGCCTTCAGCCACTCCAGGAGCTGTCCAGGACCTGCATCACAACAGCCCCGTGTCTTGGACTCACAAAAAGCCCAAGATTTTGAGTGAGTGAACCCCCCAAGCTGTAATTGAAGGTACTGAGTGTAATATTATATGTTTTTCAAAGCCGTCCAGCCCCCAGAGTTATTTTCACATCAATTAACCCTCTTGCACAGTTAAGGATGGCAGTGGAGAGAGGAGGGAAGTGACAACGTGTGATTTGGACTCCTTTAATCTTAAAACTAAACAAAATTAACGCGAGGCAGGCTGTACAGACAGCATCCAAGGTGTTAGGGGTGAAACATCCCCAGGGACGGACGCTGACTGCGCAGAGCTCTGCGCTCACTCCCTGTTCCCTGGGCTTGTGAGGAGGGTGCCCAGGCAGGGGCTGGCTGGCACCTGGGTGTGTCTGGGGCTGGAGGGTGGGTGAGCATCCCTTTGGCTCCCGGGCCCTTGCAGGAGGGGCACCAGGACACTGCTGGTACCCTCGTGTGGCATCGCGGACACTGCCGTGCCCAAGGTTGGGGGTTTATCTGAACCCACAGAACTCAGGATGAGAGGTTGGTGCCCCAATCCCACCAAAACCACACCCCAGAGCACAGGGGCTCTCCCAGCCTTGCCACAGACCCTGCTCTCGGGGAGGAAGGTGAGGGTTGAGCTCCATGGCTGTGCTGTGTCCATCCAGCAGATTTCAGTGCATGGCAGTAATTGTCCAGGTGGAAGCAGTTGGCATGATGGTTGTGTTTCGTGGGAGAGTCAGGAGTGATGCTGTTAGAGAGATATTGGCTGTGCCTTGGCAAAGGAGGAGGCTTTTCTGAGGAGAAAAGTAGCCTTTTGTGTTCTGTCCAGCTGCCAAAACCTTGGTTCTGGAGCTGATCTCTGAAGTTATAATTGACATTTTTATAGATGAGATATAAATATAATTAAGTCACTGCAATTATTTGTTTATCGCCATCTCCTTCAAGTCAAGCAGGGTCATGTGCATTTAAAAATACATCCCCAGGCAGTTTTGAGAAAAGAGTAGTTAAAATATATAGAAATAATTGCCTAATTTGGTCATTTTGAGTGTAGCTTTTCTTGGCAGCAGTCTGGCTATCGCACCGAGCATCCTTGGAAGTGCTTCCCTCAGCTCACAGATTGTGCTTTTTAGGAGGTCAGGGCTGAGGCAGAGCTGCTCCAGCAGGTTTGACCCACAGATTTGGGGAAAGCATCCACAGGCACGGCAATGATGCTTTTTTAAAACATAAAGTGCTTTAAGGGCTTCGGATGAAAAGTGTGACATAAGCCATAAATGGAGGCAGTGTTATTGTTATTGCTTTCCGAGATGAGACAGGCTTTTATTCCCCTGTCAGCTGTATCACTTCACAAATGGGGCTCCGGAGAGTGCGGCTGTGCTGCGGGAAGCGCGGGCTCCACACCGCTCCCTCCCGTGAGTGAAATCCATCCCGGGGACCTGGGGCTGGCTACAGAGAGTTTAACCCTTGGTGACAGAGCTGAGGAGTGTGTATCTTCTCCAGGGGATCAGGGGAGCAGTAGCTGCACACAGGGGGTTTGGAGAGATTTTTAAGCAAATATTTGCTTCTAAACTTCACGTGAGGGCTGCGAAGATTCATTAGTTAATATTATTTACCATTTACACGCCTATCAGTGAACACCATCAGTCACACCTGTCTGTTTGGATTGCAGCAGTGACATGTGCCATGTTAATATTTTATATGTGTGTGTTTTTAATATTACATCCCCGCTTATAAATATTCATTTCTTAAACACATTAACGGCTGCAACGCTGCAGAGCAGCACTGACATCTCTGCTCCGTGTCACCGGTTCTCCTCTAGCTGGGGATCCAAAGTGGGTGCTGGGATGGCAGCAGCATGAGGAGAGCTGCTCTGCTTTTAGGGCTGGGGGCCACTTCCCAATATTCCCATTTGGCACCAGTTTGTCCCCCTTAGGCTCTCATCAGGTGTGGGGACTGTGAGTGTCCCCCTGGGGCAGCGCCGTGCCCGTGGCTCGCCCAGCTCTCGGTGTTAATAAACACAAAACAAAAAGGAAAAGCTGCCAATTCTTGGATCCATCTCCCCTGTCTTTTAATTTCCTGGCCGCTGCTGCGTGGGGGCACCTGACATGAAGTGTAAAAATAACCAGAGCCAGGCCAGTGTGAGCCCTGCATCCCAGCTCGGAATAGCAAATCAGCTCCTGGCCACGCGCTTCCAGGCGATTATGGAACGTCTCGGGTGGTTACAGCCGTCCTGCCCCTGGCCTCACGCTGCAAAATGCCACCTGGGGCTTGGAGTAATTGCCCAGCTCTGTACTGTCTGTCAGACCTTATTGCTTAATTTTGTACCCGTAATGAAAATTCCATCCAGAGGAGGAGACGAGCGAGCAGCTGCCCTGGCTGGGGTGCACCCAAGGAAGAGACGGCTGTGGATGCTTCCTCTGAAGGAGGGGAGAGGCCCCACTTGCAGCAGCACTCAGGAAAGTCTGCTCTCTGCAAGGCTCTTCAGGAAATGTAAAGTGAGGGTTGTGCAAATATTTCTGAAGTTTTCTAAATGATGATCTATCACACTTGCAGGGGGTGAGCTTGTGTTAGAGACACCACGTTGTGTGCCCAGCTGAGGCTGCCTTGAGGAGTGAGGTCATTTAGTACGAGCTCAGTTTGCCTTCTCACTGTCACTGTCACTGCCAGCTTGAGTGACAGAGAAATTAGCACAAATCCTGGTGATCTCTGAGCAGGAAGAAACCCTAAAAGCCACGAATAAGTTCTTGCTTATGAATCTACCCAGCTGATGAAACCCAACTCCTTTTGCTTCCCGAATGCAGGAGCCAAGTGATTAGCAGGGAGCACTCTGAGCCTTGTGGGACTGTTTGGAAATGTTAATTGAGGAAAGGCCAGAAACAGGAGGAGAACAAAATGCAACATTTCCATAGGCGAGCAGCGTGCATACAACAGGCAGAATTAAAATCAGCCTGGCGACCTTGAGAAAAGAGGCAGCTCCTCACAGCGTGCCCAAAAATGTGATGTGGAAGCAGGAGAGACTCTGCCTCTCTCCCTCCCTGGTGTGTTGGCTCCTTCTCCCCATGGGTCACCAGGAGCAGACTGGGCAGGTCCTCTCCAACGTGCCCTGGGGGAGCTTTTGTTCTTCACACACCTGTGCTTTCTGTTGGTTGGGTTTGGTAATGAATCTTTTGGGTTTTTTGTAGGGGAGGTGAGGAGGATGCTGCAGAAAGGGGCTGGTTTGTCACCTGCAGTGAGTCTTCTCTGTCAGCTGTGCCCGGTGCTGCTGAAGCCTTTAATTGTACAAGGTCATTGCCATATGTAAAATCCTCCTGGTGATCTGTTTAAACAGATAACACATCCCCTATCCCCGAAATCTTGAGATTCAGCAGAAACAGAGGTTACACAGATAATGCTGGTAACGAAGCTTTTGCCCCTGAGCCTCTGTCAGAGCAGCTCCACCGCTTGCTCACCCCACCCTCACATCCTTGCTGTGGTTCTGTTTCTGGACATTGAGGTATTGGGAACGTGGGGGGATGCTGATCCGAGCTGTAGGTGCACCTGGGCAGGTGCCTGAGCACATGCTCGAGTGTGTGCCGTTGCTCCCAGGGTTGTTTGTGCAAGGCAAAAGCTCCAAGTGACTCTGCTGCCGAAGGAGGACTTGTCAGGGAGGTGGAAATGGAAGATTTCTTTAATTAGTTTGATTAAGTGTCCTGGCATGGAGTGATTTTTGCTTATCTTTATGTTTTTTGTATATATAAGCTGAAGTAAGAACATCTGGCACTTTTTTCACTGGATCCGATAGGATAAGTTGAAAAACTGCTTCTTTCAGAAAACTGCAGGTCGGCACATTTGGGTTGTGGGCTTTATCTTTTTAATTTATTGAGTGTTTTCTGGACCAGAAAACTACCTTCAGCCAGAATAGTAATTCACAGATTGCTCCCCATTTTAAAACACCTTCCCAGTTCTGAGAGCTTCCTGAGTTCTCTGCTGTGGGAGGAGATCAGGAGTGACCAGATCCAGTGCCATTAACCCCCCTCAGCCCTCCTGATGACTCCAAACCCTTTGCAGTTGTGTAGGGAATGGAGCCCCGTGTTATCCCAGTGAATCCCAGGTCAGATGGAATGGGAATGCTGGGCATGGATCCAGGCTGGGCCCATGGCTCACACTTAGACCACAGAACCATCTCTCCATATTTACTCTCCCTGGGACCATTGCCAGCCCCAGAGTAAGTCAGGTGGGGATTGAGAGGTTGACTTCAGTCACAGCAGTGCCCTGGTGATGAATCTTCCTCCTTAGCCCTTGCAGGAGTCACACCTGGACACATGTGTGTTCCACACGTGTCCCACAGAGCTCTGGAAATTAGGGCAGGATCCGTAGGGAGAAGCCTGGCAGGAGAATTTGCTTCCTTGTGGCAACAAATATTCCCCTGTCAGCTCACAGGGAGCTCGGATGAGCTAAAATCACTTTAAGTCTCGGTGGGGGCTTGGCTTTTGCCATTTCTGTTCCTATTCTAGCAGCTCTGTTCCTCCTCACCCTAAACCCAAACTGATAATGAGGTAAAAATATTTGCTTTTGTGCTGCCTGGATGCAATTGCAGGAAGACGAAAAAATCAGATTACAGAAGTGTGGGATTTGTTTCCTATTCCTCCACTGCTGGTGGTGTCCCAGGGGTTTTCTCCTGGCCTTTTGGCCTCGTTCTGCTCCTTCCCTGGCCGGGCAGGAGCACAGAGGCTGTTCCATACCTGCCCCTGTGGCTCAGGAGGGTTGGGAGCAGCAGGAGGGTGGTGGGAGCTGGAGATGGGCTGCAAACCTGCCTGGCTGCCCGGGGAAGGAGCAGCTGCAGAGGGAAGATGGGAGCAGCTGTGGGTATGAAATTAGTCATTCTATGAAGAAATGGATTTGATAAATAATAAAACAGTGGTATTAACAACAGATGCTTTCCAGGTCAGATGACTTTGATAAAAGCACCCAACAGCCGTGGGTAATGG
Organism: Hypocryptadius cinnamomeus; assembly: GCA_013400635.1. Lineage (NCBI taxonomy): Eukaryota > Metazoa > Chordata > Aves > Passeriformes > Zosteropidae > Hypocryptadius > Hypocryptadius cinnamomeus. Next base: position 27,449 of record VYZP01006482.1, read on the forward strand.
TATGAAAAATATGTATCTATATTTATAGATCTATTTATATGAAAAGGCATATAAATAAGTGTGTGTGTATATGCTCTCTGTAAATGTACCTGACATTTTATTTCTGGTTTAAAATGACAGTGGAAGTGTTGCTGCTCCCATTCTTCACAGGCTTTTGAGACTTGTCAAGAAAACCTGAAATTTGATCAATTCCCCAAACCCAGAGCTCCCTCCCCTCCTCTCCACAGCACAGGCTCCATTTGTTTTTATATTCATACCTTTTCATTTTGATAACTGTTTTGATTTGTAAAATACTATGCCTTATACAATGTTTCCTTTATGATGATGTAGTGTGCTCTTCTTATCTTTCACCTTAAATCTTTGATAAGAGCATTTTAAAAATGAAATTGCTACCTGGCACCATTACACACTCCTGGCTGCCTGCCAGCAAAGAGGGAGCTGCTGGAGGAGAGAGGAGAGGAGAGAGGGGAAAGGAGAGGAGAGGGGAGAGAGGAGAGGAGAGGAGAGGAGNGCTCTGGAGAGGAGCTCTGGAGAGGAGCTCTGGAGAGGAGAGGAGCTCTGGAGAGGAGCTCTGGAGACCCAAGGAGTGCAGGAGCTGGGTTGGGATGATGGAGGAGGCTGAGGAAGAGGAGGAAGCACAGCAGGACTGACCCCTGCCCACCACAGCTTTGCAGGGTGGAGGTGCTGCCAGGCTCAGTGCCAGCCCTGTTCCTGCCGTGCCAGCAGCCTCTGACACTCCCCTCTCATCCCTTCTGAATTCTGCATTGCTCCAGTGACAGGGACCTGGAGGGGTCACTTTATTTTCCCCTCGATCTGTCAGGCTGAACTTTGGCAATGTGATGTTTTGGTAGGGTAGCCCAGCACCTCTGGAGTTTCCAGCACGTCCAAGTAATTGAAATGTTTTTGGATAACTGCTGGTGGTGCCGTGGAATGTGATTTATCAGGGGAGGCATCAGCAGTGGGAATATCAGTAAATAGAACTGTCTGACGTGGCAGGCCATTTTTATTTTAATGTGGTAGATTTAATGAACTCTGGTTGTTATAATTCATGCAGTGGTGGAATGCATCCATCCCCCTCCTGATGACATTGGTGGCTGCTCTGTCCTTCATTAGTGCCATTATTATGGCAGGAGAACTCTCTCCCTTGCATTCCCAAAGTGCCAGGGCTTGGCTGATAAATTGTTGCCTTTCACTTTCAATACTATTAGCAATAAACGTAGCTGAAAACTTCCCCAAGTCGTTCAGGCATTATAAATTGTTATTATTATTATTATTATTATTTATGGAATCAATTGGAAGGGTGTTTGCAGGGCTGGTGGGTGTTCCCCAGGTGCTGGGCACGTGGCTGTGGCCATTCCTGCCCTGACACCCTTCTGGGCTTTGTGGGCTTGGAGAGCCTCGAGGTCAGAGCCAAGAGCAGCCCCCACATCTGCTGTCAGGTGATTTAATAGCATTTGTGTCCAGCCTAACCCAATCTATCTCACCTCACTGAGAAGAAAAAAAAAAATAATCCTGCATCAAAATTACTGCTTTTGGAACTGTCTTGTCTCTTTTGAGTAGGAACTGGAGACAACTAGACAAGCTTCAATGGAAGCGAATAAAGAAACGTTACTTTGTGAACACAATCTTCTGGTACCAGTCACTTCTCAACAGCCATTCAATCAAAATGCTAATGGCAAAGGCAACAAGGGAGCGAGGTTATTGTAATCCTAATTGATAGGCTGCAGGGATGGGGTTTGATAAGTGCTGTTGAAGAGATGTTTTTGAAATATGATTCCCTTTAATTACAATGATACTAATAAAAACTGAACAAATGATTTAATGATAGTTTTCTAGGTAGCAGCCCATAGATTTTTGTTCCAGTTATTTTGGAAGTTGTTTTTTTCTTCTTTTTTGAACCAGAAATTATGGAAATCACCTTAAAAATAAAGCCGTAGCGGCAGGTAGTGACTTTATCTCGACTTGCGTGGCTACTTTGCATCAGAATTAATACTGTCACATCTGAAGCTCTTGAATAAGAAATCCAGTCATTTATTTATACAATAGACTTTGCTGAAAACCCACAGTTGAAGCCACATTGCATGTAGGAATGCATTTAATATCTAATGCTTATAATAATTAGGATCAATTATGCCAGCAAGGATTTGAAAATACGTTTTGAGGGAGGGGCTGGAGGGTATTCAGGGGGTTTTGCAGCACATCAGGAGCAGGGTTGGATGGTGAGAGTGGAGATCATTGGCATCCAGTGACAGAAAGCTCCAAACTTTCCCAGGGCAGCAACATTTTCCGTGTCCCCTGGCGGGTGGGAGAGCTGTGCCAATGCTCCGTGTTCTGTGACTTGCACCTTGCCTCTGGAAATAGGAGCACAAACAGGAAGGGGAGATCTGTCACTGACAGGCAGCCTCTGTCTCAGCTAATTTTTGATGATTTAATTGATAGCAAAACAAACAGTTTTTTCGGGGGGTGTGTGTTTTGCTGTTGTTGGCGTGGGTAGGGGCTCCTGGGACGGGGAGGATGCTCTCTGCTGCCTTTCAATTTGTCAAGCTCTCTCTCAAAGATCTGCCAGAGAAGAAAGGGTAATTAATAGGCTTGAAGTCATTTCCGATGTGTCAGTATTTCTGCCTTGCTTCCAAGTGATAATGTTCGCTGGCTCGAGGCCTCCGGGGAGCCTTCCATCTTATTAACTTGTCTAGGAGAAACAGTGAGTGGGGACAGCTTGGGCCAGTGGGTGACATGAAATAAGGATTTGTGCTGCAGCGAGCTGTAAACACGGGGGCCAGTTGAGTAAAAAGTGGAAAGGAAAAAAAAATAAAGGAAGAAAAATATATTAAAAAGGCCACTGGTCACAAGTGCAGCTGATGGAGGGGGGGATGTGCTTTATTTAGGGCAGCCTGTCCTCAGCGTGTAGAGCTGGAGCTGATATTGTGCTGTGTCACCCATGGCCAACTTCAGCAGGACCAAAACTGGGTCCTGGTTCTGTCTGGGTCCCTCTGAGTCCCCTGTGGTCCAGCATGTGGCCTCTGCTGTTGGAAAACCTCATGTCAGATGGGCTGTGGGGGTGTTTATTTTAACCAGAGGTGAGCATGGAAACCTGGGGCTGTCCCGTGTGCTGGGTCCCATCCTGCTGAGCTGCTGGCCCTGCACAGCTGGGGCACATGTCCTGAGCAGCTCAGAGCCACCAGTGGCGTTGGGGGGTCTGTGTGCTCGTGGCTCTGCTCTTTGCCAAGGCTGTTGGCAGCTCCGTGGCGTTTCTCAATTGCATTTGGGAACTTCAGTGTCAGCCTGGGGGTGAGGGTGCCTTCGTTCCCAGGAGAACCTCAGGGACTGGGTAATCCTGCATCCCCTGCAGAGCCTGGGACGCTCTGGCACTTGCACAACACCCCAGTGGAGCTGTGTCCCTGGTGTCACCCTGCTGAGGGAGCAGTGCTGTGCCTCGGGGTCGGAGTGCGGAGAGCAGCGATGTTGATGTTCCATGTAGTTCAAAACCTGCTCTTGGAGCTCCTTGAGTTGTCCCTCACCTGGGGAAGTGTGCTTGTGTCTGGGGAGGGGGCTGCCCCTGCTGCAGGAGGGCTCAGAGCCCTCAGTGGGGCACTGGCCCAGCGAGGTCCTTCAGGGCTGCCCACTGTCAGGGGAGAAAGCAGCTGCTCGTAGGAGGGGTCTGGGTTGGAGGTGCTGGGCTCCCAGTTGCCTTTGGCTTCATTAGCAGCTGGCAGACAGGCTGGAAAGGGGGACAGAGAGGCAAAGGCAAAGCGAGGAGGGGGTGTCTGGGGCAGTGTGGGTGCAGCTGAGCCCAGCCCGGCCCTGCTGAGCACCCTGCGGCCGCCGGAGCTCCGACCGTAACGGCACCGTGCCCGTACATCAGGGTGCTGCATCC
>VYZP01006488.1:7666-18378 GCA_013400635.1 Hypocryptadius cinnamomeus
CCAAGCCCCGCCTCCCCCGTGGTTCCCCATGGTTGCCCATCGATGCAGCGGTGGGGCGAGGCCATGGGGTGCTGTCCCGGTGCGTCTATGAGTGTTTATTTATTGGAGATGTTTATTTATTGGGGTATTTATTGCAGAAGATCTATTCTTGTATGAACGAATAAAAGCCTTTCTCCAGCCCCCCGCCCCGCCCGTGCCGCACCCCGGTGGGGACAGGGGAGGACGGCTCCGTGTGGAATTTGGGCTGTTCCCGTCAGTGCCATCAGCAGGGATCAGAGTGAACAGTTCCAAGCTGAGCACAGTGTGGGAGCTGGGGTGTTCCCCTCTCTCACAGGGTGGGGATCCAGGCCCCCTGGGCCCAGGTAACCCCACCCTGAGGACAGGCACCCACCCACCTTGGCACCCCCTCCCTGGGCACTACTTTGGGGTGCCCAGGATGGTGTAGAAGGTTCCGGGCTGGGGCACGAAGCCGATGGCTTGCAGGGCGTGCAGCGAGGCCGTGTTTTGGGGCAGCACGGCGCAGTAGATGGGGAAGCCGCGGGCGTGCAGCTCCCGGCCCAGCTCGGCCAGCGGGAGCCCGGTGAGGCCATGCCCGCGCCAGGCGGGCACCGTGTAGCCGTGGCGCAGGCAGCCCTGCCCATCCAGCAGGCTCCAGGACACCGGGCGGCCGCGCGGGTCCAGCAGGCAGGCGGAGGGCAGCGTCCGCACCAGCCCCAGCAGGAACGCCCGGCTGCGGGCATTGCCCCCCAGGGCCCACGTGGCGTTGAGCAGCGGGACGTGGGATGGGGACACGGGTGCCAGGCGCAGGCCCGGGGGCATCCTGCAACAGGGCATGGCAGAGTGGGGAACGCTGAACCCTGGTCCCAGCTGGGATAGCAGATGGGATGGGATGGGGAACCCCTGTGCCACCCAGGGATGGAATCTGGGAGCCTTGTTTCCTCTAGGGATGGGATTGGGGACCCCTGTGCCACCCAGGGATGGAATCTGGGAGCCTTGTTTCCCCTAGGGATGGGATTGGGAACCCCTGTGCCACCCAGGGATGGAATCTGGGATCCTCATACCACCCAGGCGACCCCTGTGCCACCCAGGGGTGTGCTCAGTGAACCCACTCATGTCACCCAGTGATCCCTGTGCCACTCAGGCAAGTGCTCAGGGACCCCTGTGCCACCCAGGGGTGTGCTCAGTGAACCCACTCATGTCACCCAGTGATCCCTGTGCCACTCAGGCAAGTGCTCAGGGACCCCTGTGCCACCCAGGGGTGTGCTCAGTGAATCCACTCATGTCACCCTGTGCCTCTCAGGGATACGCTCAGGGACTCCTGTGCCACCAAGGGAGGTGACTATGACCCCCCTGTGCTACAAAGTGTGCCACCCACGGGATGTGACTGGTCCCTCAATGCCCATGTGTCCCCAGTGTCCCATGTCCCCCCCAGTGCCCCTCACTCACTGCCTGCGGGGCTGGGGGGGCTCGGGGCTCATCAGCGCCCGGTACCGGATCGTCTCCACCTTCATCCCCCTGGCACTGGCCACCTCCTGCACGGCTTCATCCAGCCCATCCTGCATCCCTGGGACACCCTGTCAGCCAGACAGGGGACCCAGATGGAGGGCAGAGGAGCCCTGTGTCCCCCCAGTGCCATCCTTACCCAGAATCTGGAAGGCTCTTTCCTGGGTCACCGCCTCAGTGCCCTCCAGCAATGCCTGCAGGGCTCCCTTGTCCTGGTAGAACACAGACAGCTGGTTGATGTAGTAGTCCCTGGGGTCCCTGTGGTCCTGGGAGGGACATGGAGCTGAGGGTGGCACCCCAACTCCCAGGCCCCTGGGGTGTGGGGTGCTGCTGCCAGGGCAGGGGCACCCGGGGCAGCACCTCTGGGCGCAGGCGGGTCAGGACAATGCCGAAATTGGGCCAGGAGTCCACCAGCACCTCGTGGGAGGCTGGGTTCCCTCTGGCCACCGTCATCACAGTCCCCAGGACCTGCATGACAAGGTCATTGTCACCTGTAGGACAGGGCAGAGGGGACAAAGCGGTGCCCAGAGTCCCTCTGGCCCCCTCACCAGCAGGGGAGAGGGAGCAATAGAATCCCCAGGGTCTCTGTCTGCAGCAGGGCAGGGGAGAGGGGACAGAGGGGTCCTTGTCACTACAAGGGCAGGTGGGGAGGCAGAGGGGTCCCAGGGTCCTCATCACAGGCAAGGCAGGGAAGAGGGGGGGACAGGGACAGGGGCATCCTGGGAATCAGCAGCACTGACAGGACAAGGGTGAGGGGACAAAGGAGTCCCCAGGGTCCTCAGCACTGGCAGAGAGGGAGGGATGGAGGGACAGAGGGGTCCCCAGGGACTCTGTCATCAGCAGGACAGGACAGAGGGGACAGAGGGATCCTCGGGGTGGTTGTCACCGGCAGGGTGGTGGGCAGGCTCTTCCGCAGGGTCTCCTCCAGGAGCTGCAGCTGGGCTGGGCACCTCAGGATCAGCATGGCTTCGTGACCGTGGGGCAGGTGGTGACACCGAGGATCCGTGGGGAGCTGGTGGCACTGGGGAAATGTCCCAGAGTGTCCCAGCCGAGCACCCGTCCTCAGGTGGCCACAGGGCTGGCCTGGTGCCCAGTGTTCAGCAGGATGGACCCTGCCCGCTGCCCCCCAAGGCAGGGGGCACTCACTGGCCCATGACAGCTGTGGTAACTATTGTCACCGAGTGCCACACAGTCTCCAGACTCCCACTCCACAGCCCTCCACAACCCACAGACTCAGAACTGTTGCAGGGTGAGTGTTGGAGGAGATGGGGACTGTGGGGAAAGGGATGGGGACAGGGACAGGGGCCATGCCTGGTGGCCCTGTCCCCCTGTTACTGAGGGTCTCTCAGCAGGACAATGAAGATCCTGACGTGCTCAGCCCATCTGCAGCACCTGGAGGGGATCCTGAGGAAGAGCCTGCCCATCGCCCTGCCGGTGATGGGGACCCCACTGTCACCCCTGCCCTGTGCCACAATAGGGACCCCAATGCTACCCCCACCCTGCCAGTCACAGGGACCCTGCTGTCACCCTGCACTGTGCCATGACTGGGACACCAGTGTCACTCACCTGTTGCTGTGATGGGGACCCCAATATCCCCCTTGCCATGAGGGGGACCCCAATACCACCACTGCCCTTTGCCCTGGTGGTGACGGGGACCCCCGTGTCATTAGGGACCCTTTTTGCTACCCTGTTCCCCACACCTGCCCCCCTCCCCTCAGCTCTGACCCCATATCTGCTCCCACAACCCCCCTCGCTTTGACCCCACATCTGCCCCCATATCAAGCCCCCATTCCTGACCCCCATCTGTCCCCTCCTTGTCCCTCATGGCTGATCCCCTTTTTCCCCCAGGTCTTTGGGGCAGTGCTGAACATCAACCGGGGCAACCCTGGCCAGTTTGAGGTGCTGGTGGACAAGTGGCCCGAATTTGGCGCCGTGCTGGCCCGGCCCAGTGGAGAGGTGGCCAGTGGGGACAGGGGGCACTGCAGGAGGGGGGTGACACGGTGCCCTGGCACGTGCTAGGTGTGCTCAGAGCACCCATGGGTGCCCCCAGGTGCCAGCGAACGACGGCTACTGGAACACACAGGCGGCGTTTTACCGGGACCTGGGGGCGTACCGGGCGCTGCTGGAGACCCCCGGCTGCCTGCGCTGGGACGCCGCCTTCACCCTCATCGGTGGCCTGGGGACACCGGGGGCCTGGGGGCGTCCTGGGGAGGGACTGGGCATGCTCTGGGCAGCAGTGGGAGTGTGGGGACACCGGGGAGAGGTGTTGGAGGCAGGGAGGAACTGGGAGGTACGGATGGAGGGAATTAGGGGTGCTGGGGGACGCTGGGGAAGGGTGTTTGCGTGCTGGGGAGAACTGGAGGCCTGATTTGGTGTGCTGGCGTGGGGTTTGGTGGGTGATACCAGTGGGAAGTGTTGGGGTGGGATTTGGGGGTGCTGGGGAACAGCAGGGAATTGCACTGCTGGGTACCCTGGAAGCAGGGTCCTGGGGGGTACTGGGGTTGGACTTGAGGATGCTGGGGGCACTGGGAAGCACTGCAGCTGGATTTGTGGGTCCTTGGGGACACTGGGAGTACTGGAGTTGGACTTGGGGATGATGGGAGCAGGATCGGGGTACTGGGCACACGGGAAGCAGGGATTTGGGTGCTGGGAATAGAGGCTGGGGCTGCAGGTAGCCCCTGGGGAGACTGAGGAGGACACTGGGGTAACATAGGGGGGCTGGGGACAGGGATGGTGGGGTACAGGGGGAACAGGACCCCCTGACATCCTCGTCCCCAGGGCTACAGGACGGGCTGGCCACCGTGTCCCAGGACCTGGCAGGGAAGAAGGGTGTGGAGTTGGACATTGTCGAGTACTACTCCTACTGGCACCCTGACCCCAGCACCATGCCAGAGCCCCGGTGAGAGCCCCCCACCCTTGTCCCCACACGGGGACACCCCCGAGCCCCCCACTGACCCCTGCCTCGCCCAGGCCAGCCCCCGGGGTGCGCGTGGGCTCCCTGAGCCCCTCGCACGTGGACCTGCTCAACGACACGTGGCCCTACGGGGGGAACGCCCGCAGCCGGCGCTTCCTGGCTGAGATTTTGGGGCGCTTCCCTCAAGTCTGCCTGCAGGACGGCAGCGGGCAGCCCGTCGCCTGGGTGCTGACGGATCATTTCGGGACGGGCACCCACAGCTACACCCTGCCCGAGCACCGGCGGCGCGGCCACATGCAGGTGGCACTGACGGTGGCGGCGCAGCGGGCACACGCCCGCGGGTTCCCCACGTTCGGGCACACGGCGCTGGGGAACCGGCCCATGCAGCAGCTGCAGGAGATGCTGGGTAACCGGCGCCTGCCCGGGGTCTGCCGCTACATCCTGCACAATCCCGGCCTGGACAAGGACGGGCCCTGAGGCCCTGTTGTCCCCTTTTTGTGCTGAGCTCAAATTAAACGGCGGTGTGGAGTCTCTGGTGGCTGCTGTGGGGTGTTGTGTCCCCCCAGCACTGACCGTTACAGCGGTGACACAGCTTGGTGGCTCATGTGTCACCGCTGAGGCGCACAGCGGGGTCCCCTGGGAGTCACCTCGTTCCAGGGCACGCATCTCGGTTATTCTCAGCTCCCCAAGGGAGGGCTGAAAGCCTCAGGCAAATTTGCAGTGGTGGCACCTGCAGTGTTACCCCCTGAAGCAGGGTGGTGTCACCACAGCTGGGGGTGGGACAGGCAGGCAGTGGGGAGCAGACAGTGACACACAGGACAGAGTGGGACAGGGCAGAGGGTGACAGTGTCACAGCGTGAGTCATGGTTTGGGGGTCTGATGGGGACAGACAGGGGGGTGACAGTGTCCAGGGTGGTGGGGAGTGCTGGGATGGGGGTGACAATGTCCAGGCTGACAGGGAGAAACCACAGGGGTGACAGTGCCTGAGGTAATGAGGACAGTCACAGGGGTGACAATGCCAGAGGCTAGTGGGTACAACTGGGGGATGGCAGTGCCTGGGGTGACAGTCACTGACACGGGTGACAGTGCCAGGGGAACAGGGAACACTGGGATGGAGGTGACAGTGCCCTCAGGGTGACAGGAACCGCCGCGGGGGTAACAGTGCGACTGCTGGCAGGGACAACATGGGGAGGTGACAGCACCCGGGGACAGCCGGGGGATGCCGGGGGCGGGGGAGGGGACCGGGACCACCGCGAGGGTGGCAGTGGCCGAAGGTGGCAGAGGCCGAGGGTGCCCATGACCGGCTCCCCAGCCCGGCCCCGCCGCTTCCGCCCGGCCGTGGGCAGGGGCGGGTCCCTGCCGCTGGTTCCCGGTACTGGCGGCTCCCGCCCGGTTCCCGGTATTGGCGAAGCCGTGCCAGCTCCATGTCGCGCAGGGCCATGGAGCAGCCCCGGCGCATCACCGACTCCTTCCCGCGGCGGCGGCGGCGGGGCCCGGGGCGGCCCCCGGGCAGGCTCAAGGGCAGGAAGGACAAGGACAAGGACAAGGACAAGGACAAGGTGCAGCTGAAGGTGCGGGACTGTCCCCGCGCCGCCTCGCAGCCCCCCCCGGACCCCGCGCTCATGGAGATGTTGCGGCGCTTCGACCTCTCCTGGGAATACGGACCCTGCGCCGGTGAGCACCCCCGGTTCCCCCGGTTGTCCCGGTGGCCCCGGGCTCCCCCCGGCCCCGCTGAGTCCCCGGTATCCCGCAGGGATCACCCGTCTGCAGCGCTGGGAGCGGGCACAAGAGCTGGGGCTGAGCCCCCCCGGCCCCATCCGTGACGCCCTCCTGGAGCACCGGGACAACCCCGATGTCACCTACAGGTGGGTGTGGGATGGGATGGGATGGGATGGGATGGGATGGGATGGGATGGGATGGGATGGGAGGGTGGTTGGGGGGCACAGGGCATCCTCTCCCGGTGTCCCCCGCCCTTCCCGCTGACCCCGTTGTGTCCCCGCAGCCTCTGGCACGAGTACGAGCTCTGAGCCGCCGCGCCGAGGGAGTGGGGGAGCCATTCCCGACGCCCCCAGACCCTATTCCAGGGACACCGGGTGGATTAAAGCTGGTGTGAGCAAAGGAAGGGGTGCCGTGTGCTGTCTGGGGGGCACGGGGTGGGGTGAAGCCCTTGGGGTGCAGGGGGAGGGCAGGGAGTTGCATCCCCCCCAAAAAAAGCCAGGTGGGGTGTCTGTCACAGTTTGATGCCACCCAGCTGGGACCCAGGGAGAAAAATGTGTTCTTGGTTTGAGAAAGGGAGGTGGGGCTTTTTCCCCCAGGAATGGGGTGAAAAAATGAAGAATGAGGTATAAAATCAGGTGAAAGTGAGCTCAGGGGGGTGAGCAGGTGGCTGTGGATGGTGGGGATGTCCTGCAGTGGGCTGGGAAGAGTGACAGAGTGCTGTGGGATTCATATGTTTAGCAGCCCTAACTAGCAGCTTTGCTGTGTGCAGAATCATAAATAACAGGATGTGTCTGTTAATTATTCAGGTTATCGATGACTTAATTCACCAGCTCTTTCTGTTGTTTCATCAATAAAATAAATTGTTTCTCTCTGTGGTGGGTGTAGTGTTCGTTAAATGCTACTGCACCCAACTAGAATATATTTAGTTATTTTCTGTTGATTGTTTTGTTGCTTTTTATTAGCTTTAATTTTGGGGATATGGGTGTTTATATGGGAGACTTTTATAGATAGTTTTTTATCTTGGTAGTGATGTCTTTTTAATTTTTAGCAGTCTAAATTATTTTGGTTTTTTTTATGCTGCTAATTAGTCTTTTAAAATTTTTCTAGCTATCCTCACAGAGTACTGGTTACTACTTATGAATTTGTGTAGAGGTAGAGTTTTGGCTGCAATGGAGCATTGGAGCCAGCAGTAACCTGGGATAAGGTGGGATGGGGTGGGATGGGTGGGAGGCCACCCACAACTCCCATGCCACTCGCACTGCAGGCTCCCGACCCTCTGGACTGCATTATCCAGCTGGATCTGGTCCTGCTGTTGGAGCTGCAGTCCCTTGGATATCTTCTACGGGGACATAATTCCTCTGCTAGGCACAGGATGGAGGTGTTTAGGTGGACCCGCTGAAAATACATCCTACACCCAGCCAATCCAGGGCTGTGCCCTCCTGGTGGGAAGAAGGAGGGAGATTCCCATGCTCCTTCCTTGGCGGAGGGTCAGTCCCATCCTGGTGGGTGTCCCAGGAAAGTGGAGGTGTCTGGGATGGCTCTAGCCACAGGAGCAGCCCTAGGAGATGGACAGCAGCAGCCTCAGGGGCAGTTCCAGCCAGGAACCTCCTTCCCTGGGCGGGGGTGGGTTTAGGTGGGATTTTGGGAAGAAGTTCCTCCCTGCGAGGGTGATGAGGCCATGGCACAGATTGCCCAGAGAAGCTGTGGCTGCCCCAGCCTTGGGAGTGTCCAAGGCCTGGTTGGATGGGGCTTGGAGCAAGCTGGGCTAGCGGAAGGTGTTCCTGTGGGTCAGGGGTGACATAACATGAAGGGACACCATGGTGGGAGGGGGCTGACACCATCTCACAGGGTGGCAGTGGGGAGCACCTGGCTTTCCCCTCCACCATGGCCACAACGAGCTGCGTGCTCTGTGTGCTTCAGTCCTCCGCTGCCGGGCCTCGGGACTGCCCCGGTCCCGCTTCCAGCACCAATTCCAGCCCCGACTCCAGCCCAGGCCTAGGCCGCGACGGTTGCCATGGCGACCCGGAAGTTGTGCTTCTCGCGCAGAGGCCGCCGGGAGTTGTAGTTTCCCCGTGCCGCACAAAATGGCGCCGCTGGGTCCCTGTGCCCGCCCGCTGTCCCCAGAGCGTTCACTCCGGTCCCTACTGACAGCAGCCTAACCTCCAGATGCTCAGGGTCACAAAGCCAGCAGGGGCTGCCATTTCCACACTTTATTGCCAGTGCAGGAGCGGTGTCGGTGTTTGTGCGCGTGGGGCTGGGGCAGAGGCACGTCCCAGCCCCAGGGTGCGGGCGGGGCGTGGGCGGGGCGTGCCGGCTCCCTGGCCACGCCCCCAGGCGGAGGCCACGCCCCTCCCCTTGTTGCTATGGCAGTGAGGAGGCGCTGTCCCATGCCCCCCAAATTAAGGCGTGGCTTCATCCGCGTGGGCGTGGCCAGGTGAATGGGTGTGGCATTGGGTGTGGCCGTCGCTATGGGTGTGGTCACAAAACGGGGCGGGGCCATCATCCAGGCTGGCCTGGCGCACCACCCCACGTGGGCGGGACGAGGGTCGTGACCTCGGGGAGGGACCCTCTGCTTCCTCCGTGGCCTCAAACACCTGAGGGGGGACAGCGGGGTCATCCCGTGCTGCTGTCACCCCACAGCTGGACAACCATCCTGCCCTGACCTCTGCTCACCTCCCCGGCCAGGGGCTCCCCCAGCAGCTCGGGGGGCTCGGGGGTCTCCAGCAGGCTGATGCTCCGCATGACAGAGCACAGGGAGATGCGGGGGCGCCGGGAGGCCCCCAGCAGCCCCCCGCCAGCTGCCTCCTCCTCAGAGGGCTGTGGGGAGGACAGCGGGGAGGACAGTGGGGACAGGCCACTCGTGTCCCTCGCGGTGTCCTCCTCGGGGTGCGGCGCCTGCTCAGCCGTCCGGGGCTCCCACAGGCTGCTGTGCCGGCTGCCACAGACCTGTCAATCAGCACCCGGCCACTCCCCCTGCTTGGAGCCACGCCCACTCGGCAGGGTGGGGTTCCCATGGGCTCCTCCCCCACAAAATTTCCCACACCTTTCCAGGTAGGGCACGGCCATAGAAGCCCCGCCCACTCACACAGAAGGGTGTGGTCGCATCAGGCCCTACCCTCTTACCCCATAGGGGTGTGGCTATGCCGGACCCCACCCACCTGTCCCCACCCTGTCCCCACCCTGTCCTCACCCACCTGGCGCTCAGGATGCCCTGGTAGAAGTCGAGCTGGCGCATGAAGCCGGGGTTGGGCAGGACGCCGGGCCGGCAGTGCCGGACGTGCCGCAGCGCGCGCTCCAGGGGCCACCCGAACTCCTTCATGGCGTAGGCCAGCACCGTGGCGGCCGAGCGGCTCAGCCCCATCCGGCAGTGCACCAGCGCCCGGCCTCCCGCCGCCCTGCGGCACCCACTGCTGGCACCATGGCACGGGGGGCCCTCGGGGACACCGTGTCCACAGGGCTCCCAGTGTCCCCCGGCCGTCCCAGGATCCCCAGGCCTCCCAGCATCCTCAGCCATCCCTGTGTCCCCAGATTTCCCCACGTCCCCAGCCACCCCCCTGCTCCCCAGGATCCCATGCCTCAGCACCTCAGCCATTAAGACCCCTCCCCATGTCCCCCTCCCCCCTGCCCACCTCCAGCCCCTGTGCCCTGGTGTCCCCCGTGGTGTCACCCCCGTGCCCACTGACCGGACGCGGGAGAGGAAGAGGAAGGTGTCGTTCCAGTGGGGCAGGAGCTCGGCCGCCTCCTCGTCGTACACCCGCACGTTCATGTACGTGAACAGCGCCGGGAAGAAGTTGTCGATCTCCCGCGCCACGTTCAGGATGTGGGTGACCCTGCGGTGACAAAAGTGACGCCCCAGGGGCAGCCCGCGGTGACCCCGCGCCCCCCCACGACGGTGCCACCCCGCGCTTACCTGTTCTGCTGCAGCTCCTCCAGGTTGGCTGCGTTCCACTCGGAGCCCTGCGTGGTGACAGCGGTGAGGGGAGGGGACACTGCCACCCCCCCTGCCCACCGTGCCCGCGACGCTGCCCACCAGGAAGAGGTGCGGGAAGACACGGGAAGGCCGATCCATCTGCGCCAGCACCAGCAGCATCTCGTTGTCGATGAAATCCTTGTGCTCGGCCAGGCTGTGCCCCATGCGCCGCTCCAGCTCCTCCCGCACCTGGGCACCACGCTGGGTGAGGGATGGCCCTGCCCAGCCCATCCTGTCCCCAGGACACCCTGCCACCCACGTGCCACCCACCTCCTTGGACGTGACGTTCTCCAGGTCGGCGGTGGCCATCACCTCCCGCAGAAGCGCCCGCACCGCCTGCTCCGACAGCTCCGGCACGGCTGGCCTGGCACCCGCACCGCTTTGTCACCGGTGTCCCCTGCCCCACCCCGGCCACGCCCTGCCAGGCGCGGCAGCGATTGGCCAGCGGGCTGTGGGGTGTGGCAGGGGCGTGGCAGGGACCTTACCGGAGGGTCGTGGGCGAGGCGGGGCGCACGGACTCGAGGTCGGCCATGGCCAGCCACTCGTTGAGGCAGCTCTGCTCCGAGCCCAGCGCCGCCGCGTAGCCGCGGGCCCAGGCCAGCGCGG
>VYZP01006488.1:20401-35933 GCA_013400635.1 Hypocryptadius cinnamomeus
GGCAGGAGCCGCGCAGCCCCCTTGACCATGACGAAGCTCTGCCTGGAGGGCAGGAGGGTCCTGAGCAACCAGGGCACTACCAGAATGCTCCCCAAAGGGGGGGAACTGTGTTCCCATCCCACCCCAGTGTCCCCCATGCCGAGGTTTCGGAAGCCCCTCTCACCGTCGCTGCAGTTGGCCACGTCTGGGAACATTTTCCTCCTGCAAATTGGGAGGAAATGTGACCCCAGGGTATGGACCAGGCTCGGGGGTCCCACAAGCCCCACCAGCAGGGACACCACAGTCCAGTGACCCCCTAAACCCACCCCCACCCCCACCAATAGTGTGGGCCCCACGGGGGGGGTAGGGACCCTTTGGGGGTCCCGCTGTGGAGATGGATCCCTGGGGATCCCCCTCGGGATGGCGGGGGGGGTGTCTCGTCCCTGTGCCCCCCATCCCTGGCCGGGTGAAAATGCTGGAAGGAGGCACCTGGGATGAACTCCCAGGAAGGCCCAGTGATTGCTGGGGGAGGCACTAGGGGACACCGGGACAGCGAAGGGACTGGGAGAGGTGGCAACGTGAGTGGGAGCAGCTTGGGACAAACACCCCCATCCACACCTGCATATTCCTCCCTTAGCTATGGGGAAACCCCAGCCGGGAGTACAGGAAACTCCAACGCGTGCTGAGGACAACTCCGCTCCCAGTAAACTCCCAGGAAAGCCCCATCGGAAGCGCCTGGGATGACCCCGCACCGGAGCGACCGGAGCAACCTTCACCCCTCCGCCCCCGCGCTGGCACCCCCCGGGACAGCGGGACCTTCCGCACCGGGACCTTCCGGAGCACCGGGAACCCCCGGGGCACCGAGAAACCCCCGCGCAGCCCGTACTCCCCACACCGGGGTCGGCCCATTTCCCCGGGGCACCGGGACCCGCAGGAGCTCCGGGACGCCCCGGCCCACCCCGTGCCCCCGCACCGGGACCTCCCGGGGATCCGGGACCCCCGTCCCGTCCCAGGTGACATCCCTGCCGGGATGCCCCGTCTCCGCCCGCCCCGGTGCCGCACTCACCGCGGGGCCCCCGGCGGAGCCCCCCGCCCGCCGCACCGTCACCAGCGCCATGCCCCGCCGCGCCGCCCCCCCGCACCAGGAAGCGCCGCCGCTGCCCCGCCCGGACGGGAACGAGAACGGGAGCGGGAGCGGGAGCGGGTACGGCCCCGCGGCAGTCCCGGCACGGCACGGCTCTCCCCGCCACGGGAACGCCGCAGCCGGGACCCCCAGAGCGCCCTCCCTCAGAGCGGCACCTCCCCGGTGCCCCGGAGCCCCCCCGGGTCCCACATCCGTGGGGACAAGGCAGGATTGACACTCCAGCACTTGAGACACCCCCAGATCCTCTGAAAGCGGGAACCATCCGAGGGTCCCTGGCTCTTGGGACCCTCCCCCAGGCGCCCAGAGCATGTGATGCCTTCCCCAGATCCCCAGAAACCGTGGACCCCCCGAGGGACCCCGGCACCGGGGACACCCCGGGTTTCAGCTGGTGGGAATGCCCCAAGTGTCCCCAGCAGGTCACTCCCAAAGAAGCCCTTGTGACCCCATGGGCCCCCAGCCAAGCCCCCCTCCCTGGGCAGGGGTCTTTTCCCATGTTAATATAAACAAAATAAACCAATCCCCGGGCCAGGAATGGGGGCAGAGGGCCAGATTTGGTGTGAGCTGAGGAGGAGCAGCCCACTAGTGCCACCCACACGCTTACTGGATGAGCCCCATCACCTGAGCCCCATCCTACCTGCAGGATCCATCCCTTTTCCCAGGCTCCACCCCTGGGACACCCCACCCATCACGCCCCAGGCACAGACACACGTGTGTGTATATATATATAATATATGTATATGTATATGTACAGACATTCGGGGCCCCCCTGCCCCCCACTGCCCCAAAGGATGAGGCCTGGGGGTCGCCCAGTGTCCCCCTCACACTGCAGTGCCTTAAAATAGGGGTCACCTGCATCCCACGGGGACCCCCGGATCCATCCTGCCCCCCATGGGGTCACAGTACAACACCAAAGAGGAGGGGGTTCCCTAGGGAGGGGTCCTGGGCACAGGGCTATCCCTGGAGGGGTGGTCCCCAGGTGAGGGTCCCTGGGCTGAGGTTTGAGCCTGGTGGGAGAAGAGCCCTGGATTGGGGGTCCCGGGGGTAGGAAGATCCCTGGATCAAATCCCCTGTGGGGGGCTGTACCCACATCAGGGGGGTCCCCATCATGGGGGGGCCATCCCGGCACCGGCCGCTCCCCAGGCAGGGCTGTGCCTGCGCTGGGGCATCCTGGTGTGGGACAGTGCCCGCACCGGGGTGTCCCCTGGGTGGGGTGTCCCTATCCCTGCAAGGGGTGTCCCCACGTGGGACATCTGTGTCCGTGCGTGGGGTGACCCCACATGGGACACCCCCATCCCTGCGTGGGACGTCCCTGTGCCGGCGTGGAGCGCCCCCGGGCGCTACTTCTCGGTGAGGGAGAGGCGCAGGATGCGCTGGAGCTCCTCGTCCTCCTCACGCCGCCGCCGCTCCCGCTCCTCCTGCTCCCGCTCCGACAGCGCCATGGCCAGGCGCAGCTGCTCCGCGAAGCTGCCGTACCCGGGGGGACCCGGGGGGCTCCCGCCGCCCGCTCCGGGGGGGCTCCCGGTGGCCGGGGGCTCAGCGCTGGGCCCGGCCTGCAGCAGCATGCTCTCCTGCAGCGCCCTGGGGAGGGGACAGCAGCGGGGCCACGGCCANCACCCTTGCCCTCCCAGTTTGGCCCCGCCCAGGTGAGGTGGGTGTGGCACCCCAGGCCACGCCCCCACAGATGGAACCTCACCTTTCCAGCTGCAGATCCTCATCGTAGGGCGGCGGCTCTGCGCCGGGGCGGGTGTTGGTCAGCGCCTCCCAGACAGTCACCTGTGGGGTGTGGCCACATGTTAGGGGTGTGTCCAGGTGCATGGGGGGCGTGTCCAGGTAAGGGGGCGTGGTCGCACCTGGTCAGTCTCGGTGCCGGCGTCCAGCAGGCTCTGCTGGATGGCGAACTGCAGCAGGTCGTCGTCCTCGTCCCGCAGGGGCTCGCTGCGCCCCGCGCCCAGCACCGTGTACCCCGCCGGCACCTCGAACACGCCCGCCTCCACCTCGCACGGGAACGGCCACGCTGCCGCGTACGGGGAGCCGTCAGCACCACCCTGGGGTGTCCCCATGGCACCCCACAGCGTCCCACGGCACGCCACGTCCGTGGCAAGCTGTGCCCACGGCACCTCATGCCGCCCCACAGCACCCTGCAGCTCCCCATGGCATCCTGCGACACCCCCCATCACCCCACACCCACGCCGTTCTGTATCCATGGAATCCCAGCACTTCCTGGCCACAGGCCCCCCCTGGCCCCCCAGCCTCACCTCTGGGCCCAGAGGGCTGGGTGCCAGGGGGCTGGGCGCCGGGGGGCTCCGGAGGGGCACAGATCCGCACGGAGCCCAGGGGCTGGTCACACCCGCACAGGTTGCTGAAGGTGATGCGGGCGTTGAGCACGTGGAACAGGGGGATCTCTGCGGGTACAGACGTCAATTGAGGCCCCAGTGAACCCCTGCCCCATTAATCCCGCCCCAAATTAAGCTTTCCCTCTCACCGATCTTGACGGGGAAGCCAGGGGGCAGCTTGAGGGTGATGAAGTCGCGCAGTTTGGCGAAGTGGGCGTTGGAGATGGCCATGAGGTCGATGATGGGCGTCACCTGCTCCGCCAGCGACAGCGGGTGCTGCTCGCACAGCCACAGCGTCGCCTTGAACCTGCCCGGGCACCACCGTGGGCACGGGGACCCGGCGGGGCCACTGGCCACCAGCACCACCCCAGTGCCACCGCCCTGGCCACACCCCCGAGGTACGGACAACAGTGGCACGGCCCGGAGGACTCTGTCGCCACCCCGTGCGTCCCGATGCGCAGTGCCACATCCCGAGGACTCTGTCCCCATCCCGTATGTCCTGACCCTGGGGCGGTGGCCTCACCTCTGCACCTTGCTGGACATCTCGATGGGGCGCCCGATGTTGCGGGTCTCCAGGTCAAAGTGGGGGTCGAAGTACTCCTCGGGGGTGATGGCCGTGGGGTTGGTGGGGCTGGCAGCCTGAAGGACAGGTGCCTGGGGGGACAGCAGCACCACTCAGCCCCCCTGGAGACCCCCAGTTTCCCCAGGGACCCCTGGGATGGCCACTCACCCCGTTGTGGGTGCCGTGCTGCTGCGCGATGCCCAGGAAGGAGTGGAAGGGGGTCTTGGAGCCTGGGGGGAGAGGGGGGTGCAGGGTGAGGTGTGGGCAGTGGGAGGGACTCCCAGGGCTGCCACTGGTCACAGCCCTCATGGGTGGCACACTGCACGCTGTCCCATGCCTGTCACATTATTCCCACAGTTTCCCACACCTGACATGTCATACCCCACACCCAGAGTGTCACACCCAGTGTCCCACACCTGACACCTGTGCCACCCAGGAAGGGTGCCATGTCCCCACCGTGTACAGGCCCCCTGATTGGCTGGCAGGGCTGTCACCTTTGCTACGTGACTTGTCCTGGTCAGAGAGATGCTCCGTCCTGGTCTTGGTGACCAGCTCCACGTTGCTGGCACTGTACACCTGTGTGGGGACACCGTCAGGCCTGCCACACTCCAGGCTGTCCTCAGTGTCCCCACCGTCTCCGTGCTCACCTTGGCCTCGTAGCCGCTGACCACCTCCATCTTCTCCGAGCGCCAGCCCCAGATCCCAGACTTGTTCCTGGAGGAGCAGGGAGGCCTCACCCTCTTGCACCAGCGCTTCCTTCCCCTTCTCCCGCGCTTCCCCCTCGCACGGCCCCTGCCCGCTGAGAGCTCCCCTTCCCTTCCCCTCCCACCTCTCGAAGGCGATGTTCCGGGTGTCCAGGTGTGTGGAGACGATGGGCGAGGTGAGCCGGCCGGCCACGTGCTCCTCGGTGGGCTGCATGGCCGCCAGCAGCAGCTCGGGCTCGTGCAGGGCCAGCGCCAGCGTCTCCGTGTACACCACCTGCTTGTCGTGGTCCACCTCCATCACCACGGCCCCCTCGTCTGCGTGGGGACACCAGAGGGGTCAGCACCCAGCCCCAGTGACAACTCCAGGCCTAGGGGGCAAGGGGGGGGTTGGGGGATTGGGGGTTCCTCGCACATGCGGGGGCTGAGGTGGTTCCCTCAGGGAGAATTAAGGATTCCTTGGGGAGATCTGGGGAATTGGGGGTCCCTGGTAAAAGAACTGAGGTGTTCCCTTTGGGAGGGGGGAACTGGAATCCCACGTGGTCCCTAGAGGGGATCTGGGAGGTCCTTACAGGAGCATTTGTAGTGCAGAGGGTCTGGGGGATCTCCAGGGAAGTCCCTGTAGAGAATCTGGGGTCTTTACAGGGGTGCACTTACAGTGCAAGGGGTCTGTGGCTCCCCACAAAGACTGGAGGGCCCCCAGGGAATCCAGACAGGTCCTTACAGGGGTGCACTTGTGGTACAGGGGGCCTGGGGGCTCCCCAGGGTGACAGAGGGGCCACGGGGGGTTGGAGCTGACCTTCCCCCTTGAAGATGTAGCTGCGGCGGCCGCGCTGCCACGTCATGTGCTCGAAGCCCAGCAGGGTGGTGTCCACCCGCAGGCTCTCGCCGCGCTTCCACACGCGGTACACGTCGCTGGGACACACCTTGGACACCAGGGGCACTGCAGGTACAGGGACCCCTCAGCCCCGCGGCTGGGGGGCCCCTGGGGACCCCCTTTCCCTGCCCAGCCCGGCCCACTGGTAATCACACTCACCCCAGCTCGTGAACTCCCACTTCATCTCCACGTAGAAGTCGGATGCCTGGAAGGGATGAGGAGAATGATGGGGGATGTGGAGGGGCTGGGGACTCCCTGATAGGGTCAGTGGGGAGGGGGAAGGAGTCTGGGGAGAAGGGATTGGGGTCCCTATTGGGGTCCTGGGTGGGGATCAGAAAGAGTGAGCCACTAGTGCAGGTCCACAGGGATGGATAAGCAGCGAGGCCCAGAGGAAAAGGATAAGCAGAGGGTGCCCAGGGAAAGAAGAGAGTCAATGGGGGCTTCTGGGGAGAATTTGGGGTCCCTTCTCAGACCACTGAGGACATGGGAAGTCTGGAGAGCAGGGGTGGGGATCCCTGTTGGGGTCATGGGTGGGGATCAGGGCAGTCTGAGGAAGTGGGGTTGGATAGGCAGGGTGTCCCTGGGGAAAGAGTGGGGTCATGGAGGAGACAGGGGGTCCTGGGGAGACTTGGGGGGTCTCTGCTGGAGTCATTGGAGAGATGGGGAGTCTTGAGCGAAGGGATGGGGCTGGTGGGCTGTCCCTGGGGGGCTCTGGGGAGCAGGGTGCAGTTCTGGGGGGCTGTACCCGCCGCAGTTTGCTGAGCAGCTCGGGGATGCCGGCGAGGCGCCGCGTCGCCCGCTGGTAATCACGGTACTGGAGCACCAGCTGCACCATCTCGGGGTCCCCCGTGCTCACCGCCTCCTGCAGCACTGGGGACACGGGTGCCATCAGCTGGAAGGCCACCCGCACCCCTGGATGGTGTCCCCAGGTCCCCGTGGTGTCCCTGTACCCGTCCATCCATTGGCATTCTCCCGGCCCACGTTGGCGTTGTGCCGCAGCAGCACCCGCACCGACTCCAGGTGGCCCAGGGACACGGCCAGCTCCAGGGGCGTCCGGCCACGCGGGTCTGTCAGCTCCACGTCGTGCTGGAAGGGTGCTGGGGTCACTGCCCCCTCCCTGTGCCACCCCAGTGCTCCCCCTGCGTCCCCCACACTCCCAAGGCCTGGTGCTCCCAGCCCCCCCTTCTCCCAGTGCAGCCAACCCGATCCCAGCACTCCCAGTTGCTTCCAGGCCTTTGGTGCTACAGTCCCTTATTATCCTAGTGTCACCAGTCCTGCCAGTGCCACCAGTTCTTCCAGTGTTCCCAGTCCCCTGAGTTCCAGTGTCCCCAGTACTCCCAGTCCCCACACCACTCCCAGTCTTCCTCCAGTACTCCCAGTTCTCCCAGATGCTCCCAGTGCTGTCCCCCTTCACCCAGTGCCGCCAGCTCCTCATGCTCTCAGTCTTCCCAGCCTCCCTCCAGTTCCCCCAGTCCCCTGCGCCCCCAGTTTCCCCAGCGCTCCCAGTTCTCCCATCCCCTGTGCCCCATCTCCCGTAGTGCTCTCAGTCCCTCTGCAATGCTCCCAGTCTTCTCCCCAGCGCTCCCAGTGCTCCCAGCCTTCCCCGACGCTCCCAGTCTCCCTCCCGTGCTCCCAGTCCCTCAAGGCTCCCCGTCCCGCAGTGCTCCCAGTATCTCCCAGTGCTCCCAGTCCCAGCCGTGCTCCCGGTCCTTCCAGCCCTCCCAGCATCCCCCCTCCCCCCCNGGGGCGGCGGCGGCGCAGCGCGGCGGCGCGGGGCGGGGCCGCACCGGGCACCGGGAACAGGCGACGGCACCGGAGCGGCGAATGGGAGCGGGAAAAGGGGACGGCATCGCCACCGGGAACGGGCATCGGCAAAGGGAACGGGAAAAGGGAAGGGGCATCGGCACCGGGCACGGGCACCGCCAAAGGGAGCGGGAACGGGGCGCCAGGAAGGAACAGGGACCGGGCACGGGAATGCCATTGGCACTGGGCACGGGAACGGGCAGCAGGAAAGGGAACGAGGTGTGGGGAGTGGGGCACCGGAAACGTTATCGGCACCGGGAACGGGAGCAGGCACTGGGAACGGCACCAGCACCGGGAACCGTGATTGTGGGCACCGCCACTGCAGCAGCACCGGGAATGGGACTGAAACCGGCACCGGACACAGCCTGGGGCCGCACCCTCTCACACTCTCCCATCGGTGTTGAAACCAGGGACCCACTGGCCCCCAGGTGACCCCCGGTACCGAGGGCTGCCGGTGCCCGCCATCTCCTGCTGGGCACCCTGAGGGGCACCAGGGCTCCCTGACCCCTTTTACACCATGACATCAGTGGGTACCTGCTGCTCAGGACCGTCGTGCATCCAGTCCTGGGTTTGTCCCGCCCCATCGCATCCCGTCGCATCCCATCCCATCTCATCCTGTCGCATCCCACCCCGGCCCTGCCGCTCCCCAGGAATGCTGGAGCACCAGCCCAGCTGTGCCGCGCCCTGACTCGCTGCCCGCAGGCAGGGTGTGGGCAGGAGAGGTGGCACCTGCACTGCCTGGTGACAAGCGACAGCCATAATCATCCCTGGGGACAGAGCAGCAACGGGGGACACAACCCCCAGCAGCCCACGCTGGCCCGGGACCCCCATCCTGTGGGGCTCGGGGATGCTCCGGCATGTTCCCGAAGTGCTGGTGCGTCCATAGGGGGACATACAGGAATCTCCCACACCACAGGAGGTGACAAGGACTCCATGCCACCCTGAGAGGGTGTGAAGCCATCTCTCTCCCCCACAGTGAGGTGGAGCCGGATGGTGCTTTTCGATCTTTTTATTATAAAAACTTTTTTTTTTTGGCAATCTCACATCTCTGCTCATGAAAACCTCACTCACCCACTGCCCTGGCCCTGCCCCGTGCCCCCCCTGCCCGGTGCCCCGCCATCCCCGGGACCAGAGCGGCCAGAGACTAATATTTACAGATGCTGCCGGGGACTGGGGGGGCAGGGGGCACCCCTATGCCCACCCGTGGCTGATTTAAGGGGGTCTCACCTGCTCCTTTCTCCTCAGGAGGGAGGGCAGGGGGCTGGGGGTGCCCTGGGGAGGGGCAGGAAGGGCAGAGGCAGAGCGGGGGGCGCGGGGGACCCGTGGCACAGTATTTACAGGGGGTCCCCCATGGCACACACTCACACACAGCCACACACGCACACGAGGGGGTGTCACCCACGGGACGGGCACAGCCACGCAGGGAGGGAGGACATGCCAGCTGGGGACCCTGCCGGCCCCTTTGGCACACACGGCACTGGGGAGCGGGCAGGAGGGATGGGGGCTGCCTTCATCTGAGCCGGAGAGTTCCTGGAGGACCGGGGGGCACACCGGGGTGAAGGTGCCAGGTCACGTGCCCGGCGTTGGCGGCGTCACCGCAGCCGCGCCCCTGGGTGACACCGGCACCGGGCGCGTCCCTCCCCCAGCCCCCGGGCACACGGAGAGCGGGGGACTCGCGGGAACCCAACCCAATAAATTAGAGGTGGGGTGGGAAGGGGGAAGGGGGCGCGGGGAGGGGTCAGAGCCCGTTGGGGGAGCGCTGGATGAACGGCACTTTGCTGAGCTCCACCACGGGCGAGCGCGGCTTGTTCTGCATGCGGGGCACCCGCTGCAGCAGCTGCTGCGCCTGGCGCTGCGCGTCCCGCAGCTCCTTCCGCCACTGCACCAGCTCGGGGTCGCTCTGCGGGGCAGGCAACTGGGTCAGGAGGGGGGACAGGGCAGGGCACAAGACGGTTGGGCCACTCCAGAGTGCCAGGGCTATGGGGATGCCCCACGTTTTCAGTATTGATGCCCTGGCATGGCTTGAAGGACTAAAAATGCAAGTGGCCAGCAAGAGGCGGCTAGTAGCTGGCAGCAGGGATGGCTAGCAGGCAGCAGGAGGTGGCCAGCAGCCAGGGGGGCAGGGGGGCACACTCACATCGCACTGCAGCACGAACTGCTTGCCCCCACGGATGCGGAGCAGGATGCACTTGCGCTCCTTCACCTGCGTCTCCTCCACCGAGTCGATCTCCTCCATGGTGAGCAGGGACTGCTGGGGGGACAGGCTCAGCCCGGTCCCCGTGCCCTCACCGGGGTCCCCCAGGCGCCCCCCAGCCCTCACCCTCCGGTGCCGTGCCCTCCTTACCGGCGACTCGCCCTCCCCGCGCCACTCCAGGCGGTTGGGGAAGAGGTAGAAGTAGCGGCGCTGCCACTGCGTCAGGAAGGGGTTGCCCAGCTTGGCCATGTAGCCGTGCATGATGCAGTCCTTGCCCATGGCATACTCTGGGATTACAGGGAGGCGGGATCATCAGCACCCGGGATGTGGCCAGGGGTGGTTCAGGGTGGGGGTGCCTGGCCCCACTCACCCTCCTCGTGGCCCAGCTGCTTGTTCTTGGCCTTCTTGCGAGCCTCCAGCTTGTCGGTGTCGGCGTTGACGGCGTCGAAGACGGTCTCGGTGACCTCCTGCTGCCAGCGCTCCGAGATGGTGAGCGGGAAGTTGCGGTACAGCTCCTGGTCACTCTCCAGCAGCTGGGCAGGGTGGGATGCCAGGGTGAGGGGCTGAGGGCCACCCCATGCCCCCACGCTCGGCCCCTGTGCCCGGTACCTTGATGCCCTTGGTGTCCTCCTCGTCAAAGGAGCCGATGTCGAAGGCGTCGGCCGCGTTCACCTCGCCGCGGGGCGGGACGAGGGGCGGTGGGTACTGTGGGCAGCAGTGGGGGTCAGAGGGGTGGCTGCCCGCATCTGTGTCCTTGTCCCTGTCCCCAGCCATGGGCACACACCCCTCACCTTCTGCAGGAACACCATCTGCCAGTCCAGGCCCTTGAAGAAGGGCTCTTCCTTCACCTCCTGTGCCCTGCGGAAGGAGGAGGGTGAGTGAGCGTGGTCACAGGGCGACTGTGCCAGCACACCTTGTCCCATCCCCTGGGGGCCTCGGGGACACTCACCCTCGCCCCATGCAGCCCAGGCGCCTGTTGACATCCCGCTGCAGCAGCCCCTCGAGCAGGGAGCGCAGCTCCGGGGAGAAGGAGTCCGGCAGCTCCACAGCCTGTGGGAGATTCCATGAGATCACTGGTAAGCGGGGACAGGGACACACACTGACAGACAGCTGGGCACAAACACGTGCTCCAGGCAAACACCAGCTGTCCCTGACCCCCTGTGTGCTTGCCAGGCTAGAGGTGACCACGTCCTGCCCACAGCCCCCTCAGTGCCCCCACCCACCATGGTGAGGGTCATCCGGTCAATCTCGTGCTTGTCCTTCGTCTTGTGCTGCCGGAACGGGCTGTGCCTGTGGCGTGGAGGGAGAGGGGGCTCAGCAGTGCCCAGCTGTGTCCAGCCATGCCCAGCTGAGCCCACACTCACCCCCGGAGCAGCTTGAAGAGCATGCAGCCCAGCGAGAACCAGTCGGCGCTGCTGTCGTAGGCCACCCCCTTCTGCAGCACCTCCGGCGCCATGTACCCGTGGGTGCCCCTGGGGAGGGGGCACAGGGGGGTCAGGGGCCGCCCCGGGCGGGGGGGCAGGGCGGGCAGGGGTGTGGGCACACTCACACGCTGGCATGGGGCTTCTTCTTGGAGAAGTCGCAGGCCAGGCCCAGGTCGGAGATGCGGACGTGGCCAAACTCGTCCAGGAGGATGTTTGCCGGCTGCGGAGACAACGGGGAACACCCTGAGCCCCAGAGTGGCCCATGGGTATGGGGTGGTGAGCCTGGGGGGGCTCTGTGGGATTTGGGGGTGTCTGAGTGCCCCCAAAGTCTCAGGGCACCCACGGATTTTGCTGTTGGGGCGTCCATTAGACCTGAGGGTGCCCTCCAGGCTCAGCGAGTGCCCACCATGTTCTGAGGGCCCGTAGGGTTTGTGACACCTGTGGGGGCCCACGGGGTGGTGGAGGGGTTTCTAAAGGCCTGGGGATGTCCTGCGGAAGGGGACAGTCACCTTGAGGTCACGGTACACCACAAAGCGGCTGTGCATGTGCTCCAGGCCCAGGATGATCTCGGCTGCGTAGAACCTCATCTCTGCCTCCGAGAACACGCCGTGCTGGGACAGGTGATAGTGCAGGTCCCCCCCTGTGGGGACAGGGACCGGCTGTCACCCGGAGCAGGTGTGGCAGGGGGCTCTGTGCCCCGGGAGTGGCTCAGGGCGGGGGTCTCACCGTTCATGAGGTCGAGGATGAAGCTGAGCTTGTCGGGCGTGTGGAAGGCGTAGGACATGCACACGATGAACGGGCAGTCCTGGTGGGAGACACGGGGTCACCTTCCCTGTCCCTGTCCCCTGCTCCCGTCCCCAGCCCAGCACCCGTGTCCCCTCACCCCAGTGCTGACGAGGGACAACATGATGCGCTCATTGAGGGCCAGTGTCTCGCCCTGCTTCATCTTGATGCGTTTCTTGTCCAAGCACTTCATGGCGTACCTGGGGGGGACACGGAGTCCCTGCAGCCACCATGTCCCCACAGCAGGGCCAGCACCCGGCTCCTGCCCACAGCCGTGACGTCCCTGCCAGCCCCAGGCGCCTGCAGCCGTGACAATATTCCTGCAGCCCCCCCTGACGTGTGTCACCACAGCAACGCTACTGGGACCCCCCAGCACCCCAAAACCCCAGGTGGACCCCTCGGTGCCAGAGCATTCCCATTACATTTTGCCCGTGTCCGCTTTCCGGCAGCCGTAGACCTCCCCGAAGCCGCCGCGGCCGATGATTCGGTGAACGCTGAAGTCGTTCATGGTGAGCTGAGGAGGAGACTGGGATGAGCCTGGACACCAAGCCCTGCCCCAGTTTTCCCAGGTGAGGGACACAGAGGCTCCCTGGAAGCACATCCCCCTCCCTGGGAGATGAGGGGCAGGGATTCCTGCTCACATGGATGTTCAGCTCCACGTTCTTCCACTGGCAGAACCGCGTGAACTTGTCACTGCAAGGAAGAGCAGAGAGGGCAAGAGTGGAGATCCCGGAGAAACACGGCCCTCAAAGACTCCCTGGATTTGTCTGGAGACAGGGAGCACCCCCCAGGACACTTAGGAAAGGAAGAGACCCCCGAGTCACCAGTTAGGGGACCCCTGGTCCCTCTCTGGGCTGCAATACAGTGGGATGGGACACTCCAATCTGCATGGGAATTTCCTCTCAACTCACCTCTCAATGAATTTCTGGAAGATGCCCCCACGCAGGTTCTGGCAGATCTCCTCAATGTAGGGCTGGCAGGACACAGGGCTCAGTGCTGGGTCCCCAGGGCCACCCAGGCCACCCCGATCCCATCATTATGTGGGGTCTCCCTCACCTCCCTCACCCCTTGGATTTCACATCCCCCAACTGCCACTTCCAGGCCCCTGGGGATGCTTCTGCCACCTCAGTCTCTGGGAACTCCAACATCACCAGCCCTGGGGACCCCTAGGGTGACATCCACGGTCCCACTCACCTCCCTCTGAGGACCCTCTGCTATCTCCAGCCCCCAGTTTCCCATCACCCCATGGGGACTACAAACAATTGCCCCTCACTCCCAACATTCTGGGGACCCTCTCACCATCCCTCGGGGTCCCCATTCCTCCTGGGACACCCCCCTCCCACTTTCAGGGACTCCTGTCATCCCCAGCCCCCTCTAAGGATTAACCCTCTGAGCATTACAGGTGGCAAGGACCCCTTCCCTGTCCCAGGTGATGCCCACCTGGAAGAGATCTGGGGGCACCTGCTTCTTGCTCAGGCGGCTCTGGACGTGCTCCGTGGCGCTCTTGGAGAAGGGCTGTGAGGGGGACAGGACCGTGTCACCTCGGGCAGAAGGGACAGCGGCCAGGCAGGGCTGCACGAGGCAGGAACCCCCATCCATAGGGCTGGGATGTGGCCCTCAGGATGGAGCCTGTGGAGGGTGTGCAGCTCCCCCTGAGGACACTGTGGGCACAGTGGGGACATCCCTACCACCCTGCTGCCTCACCCCAAGGCACTCACATGGGAGCAGGCCAGCAGCTCCTTCATGATGTAATGGTCGAAGATGTGGCGGCTGCGGGTGGCTCGCTCCTCCTCCGAGTCCAGCTTCTCGTACTTCTTGATCTGGAGAGGGCACAGCTCCAGTGGCACGGGGGCATGCGGAACGCTGGGAATTGTGGCCCCTCTGGGTGCCATGTCCCATGGGAGGGGTTATCCCATCCCCTTGGACAGTATCTCCCAGCTCCCTGGGCACCGTCACCTCAGGTGGTGCCCTTGGCACCGTGTCCAAGGGCCCTGGAGGTACCAACCCTACTCCTGGTGCAGGGAGGGGGCTGTCCCCTGGGTCCCCCTGTCTCACCTCCTCGTAAAATTCCATCAGGGGCTTGGCTTCCTCGGCCTGGTTGAAGGCAAAGTCCCGGAAAAGCAGGTAGCCTGCAGGGACAGAGTCACAGCGTGAGAGGTGACAGCTCCCTGGCCCAGGCCAAGGGACACAGGGACATCCCCTGGGCCTGCCCAGCCCTGCTGCCACCCCAGTGCCAGGCTTGGGGAAGTGCCAAGCAGGGACCGGTGAGGACTTGGCAGGGTGACAGGGTGACAAGGACACAGCTGGCGTGGGGAGCAGCACCCCGGGACAGCGTGGGGCAGTGAGGGGGTACTGTGGGGCACAGTGGGGGCAGGGGCACGGGCGGGCACACGAAGCAGAGCGGACGTGCCCGGAAACCGCCGGAGCGGCAGGAGGAAGTGAGAGGCGCTTCCTGCCCAGGACGGTTTGTGCTGGCGTGGGGGGAAGTGACAGGACAGGGGACACAGGGTGGGGAACGTGGCGCAGTCCCCCAGCACCCCTGCCCATCCTGGCCCCACAACCCCCCTGCCATTCCCGTGGCCACTCTCGCTGTCATGGTGGCCACCAGTGCAGCCCCCCAGCCCACCCACGCTTGCCTCTGTGCTCGTGGCTGCTGGCCCAGGTGCCCCCTCGTGTTCCCCACAGTCCCCGTGTCTCCAGCTCACCGATCTTCTGCGTAAAGATCTTGTCAAATGTCACCTCTCCCCGGTCCTCCAGGTACTTCTGCATGACGCTGCGGATGCTGGGGACACACCGGAGGGGCTCAGCCGTGCCCCTTGATGGACCCCTGCTCCCCACCCCTCCTCTCCTGCTCCTCCCACGTCCCCAAGCCCCAGTGGCATGCAGGTCCTACCATCCTGCGTGTCCCCACCCAAGTGTGGCACGTTGTGGGTGCCAGGATCACAGCGTGTCCCACGCACTGGGGCCAAAGGAGGGTGGGGACGAGTGTCACCCCCAAAAAAGCCTCACAGGTGCCTGGCAGTGAAGGCACAGGAGGGCAACAGGGTCTGGCAGGGGCTGGGGGGACCGTGACCCTCTGCACACCTGGGTACAGGGGTGCGTGTGTGCGTGTGTGTGTGTACACATGGGTGAGACACGGCGGCCACAGAAGGGACACACAGCTGGGTGGGACAGCAGGATGTGTGTGTGTCCGTGTGTCTGTGTTTGTGCGTCCCCGTGTCAGGCAGGAAGTGTGTATGTGTCCACGTCCGTGTGTTAGTCTGTGCAACAGGCGTGACACTTGTGCGTCCATATCCATCTGTACATCCATATCCGTGTGTGCGTCCATGTCCGTGTGTCCATGTCCGTGTGTCCATGTCCGTGTGTCTGTCTGTGCAACAGGCATGACGCGTGTGTGTCCATATCCGTGTGTGTCCATATCCGTGTGTCAGGCCAGGTGTGACCGGCACACACATGTGCGGGAGATGTTCGTGACCGCGGGCGCGTGCGAGCGGTACCGGGAAGGGGTGACCGAGGGACCGGGGGTGGCCGGACGGACGGACGGACGGACAGACAAGCGGAGGGGCAGCGGCGGGGCCTCACCTGGGCTCGGGCAGGACGATCCTCTTGCTGGCGCGGGCGGCGGGCGCGGCGCGGCTCTTTTCCATGGCCATCAGGTAACTCACGTCCGCCAGCACCGCCTCCAGGTCCGCCATCGTGCCGCGCCGCCGGCCCCGCCGCCGGCGCCGCACC